>VXBT01007138.1:3087441-3107483 GCA_013400235.1 Oriolus oriolus | reverse complement strand
AAAAAAAAAAAAATCACTCTAAACAGAGTTAATGAAAAGTGATGTCTTTGCACAATGCACATCATCTGAGTTCAAGCTAGAAGTGCCTTCCCCTTACGTTGTTTATTCAATAGATATCACAAACCCAATGTGTGGTTCTTACACTAGAGGCTGCAAGAGACGCTCAGTTCAGTACTCACGAGGTTTAAGTTAGTCCATATTGCTGCAGGAAGTGACCTGCGGAGGGGGAGCATGAGATGACACGATCTCACTCTTTTCACGGGAGAAATGTACAGTAAATGCCTAAAATAGACACAGGCTTTTCTGTATCATAACAACAAGCAGTGACCTCATCAGACACAAGTGTACAAATCGAATCCCAGCGGAAGGATTTGTCAATTAGTTATTGGGAGATCTAACTGTTTGCAGGTAAAAGTTTAGGAAAAAAAGAAAGAAAAATAATCAAAACAGGCCACAGATATTAAAATAGATGTGTAAAATGCACTGAGTACTGAAATTTCTGCTCATTTGCAGCAGTTTAATTTTACATCTCCAAATACTTACCTATATATAGCAAATTTACAAGTGAACCCTCCTCCTTCCCCACTCCCTTGAAAATATTATTCACAAAAGCTAGCCTAGTCTTAGGACTGAAAAAGCAAAGAGACATGCCTTATGAAATCTCACTTTCTAAGGTCAGTGAACTAAATATGCATTTTATTTGGTATGAATTAACTGTGAACATAGTACTATGAATTTACAAAAGTACTGTATCTCTACGTAATAAAGTGGTCCCAATTATTTTTAAATAAATAAATTTTTTAAAAATCTGCATTTGGGTTGGTTTGCCAGTAAAGTTCTAGAAAAAACAGCAACAGCATACAAGGCAAAGTAGTTTTGCAGCAGATTTGCAACCATGTTGTCTGATTGAGGCTGTGAATCATTAAAAAAAGCAAACAAGAAAGCCATACAGGAATCAAGTATATCATTCAGTTCTCTACAGCTTTCCTTCTCTGTGGTGAGAGGCTGAGTGCAATGAGAAGGCAGAGTTTACAGTGAATCTGAGAATTTAGCCTAACTTGGAAATGTCCAGAAATCAACTCTCTTCACACAAGTAAACACTCTCAGTCTTGTAGTAAGCTCAGATATATTCGCTGCCCTAGTTACGCTGAGGAGTAAGCAAAAAGGATTGCTGAGTATTTCTTCATGTCAACACAGATATTTTAGGTATGAAGGGGATGTGCTCTACATACTGGAAACTAGCACAGCAAGAAGACAGCATTCATTTGTATTTGCATAAGGCATCAGTTACTAATATGTAGATAATTAATTTTCCTTGGGATAAAACAAACTGAGTAGAAGAACCTTAAAACCATAAATATATATTTTGAGAAGGAAGAATCAGGCCTAAAACCAACAAAAAAATGCTTAAAATACTATACCTCAGCTTTTCACTCCCAAAAATACCATGTGCATAAAACAATCCTTATTTAACAATGACATCAGTCTAGCCTGAGACACTTATTACCACATGATACAAAAATAGAATTTAAAGTTGACGAAAGTTCACTATTTGCAGTACTTTCATAAAACAATGTTACAACTGGGTTTTTTTAATGTATTTTTGCATCATTACTGTATTTTGCAACCTACAGAAAAAGCTTTGTTAGTGCAAAACCCACTTCATGCTAATTAGGTATTAGATTATGAAACAGAAAGGTCATATCCAAAAAAACCCCAACCCACCAAAAAACCACCAACAAAACAACAACCCTCATTTAAGACTGAATTACTCAATTCCTTACTGAAGCCAATGGCAGCTGAAAAAGAAAAACACCAATACTGATTATTTTTTGCTAATTCTGAAGTATTTATCTACCTTGCCAATTTTGAAATCTTAGGTTCCAAAGCAAGTATTGCAATGATCTTCTGCATTAACCTGTCAACCAAGTAAGAGCTCACATTTGATCTTGTCCCTGTTATTTTGCCATTTCTTTAAGGTGATTGGCATCATATAGCAATACAAACCTTGCAGGTAAAACTGTTAATAGCTGGTTTAAGTGCATTTTCTGAAATATATTAGAATTACAAAACAAGGTTAGCACATTCCCAAGAAAGCACTATTAATTTTAACTGCAGAGTCCTTTTCACATATCAGAACAACACCAGATCAGAGAACTGAAATATTGCTTGTCAAAGAACCTGAGAATTTCTGTACTGTACAGTGCCAAGAGCTACGGTGTGAGCCTGCACCGAGCACTCTGTTTCACTGACTGTGGTTTAGAAATACAACTGCAGAACCTGGGAAGCGTGAGAAAGTTAACAGCCCCAAGAGCTGTTCAATGTTAAAACTTGCACACAAAAGTGAAAAAAGGCAAGCAGCAACTAAGGCTCGAATGCATTCCCCCAGTCTCCCACAGCTGTACATACAAACGCACACCACCAACCTTCTGGAAGGGAAGTGGCTACAGAGCTCCATGACGAACTACAGCCTGAGGCTGCAAACACTCAGGAAAAGGCACTACAGCACATCTCCATAAATGTGCTTTTCACTACAGAATGAGGACAGGAACTTCCAAAGATGAGGAACACTCAGAACCTTCATTTGTCTGTGGCACTGCGCGAGATGCACAAGTTGTCTTCAATTGAGGACAGACTTGTTTATATCACCCACACTTCCTTCTGCCCCCAAATTAAAAACATGTTTTATTCCCTTGACAAAGACCTGAAGACTCTTCATTTTTCTTGATGCAATTAACTGATTAGGATGAACTCTTCATTAAGTCCCCTTCCATCCCATTCCCCATGCTGTTCACCTACAAACAAAAACACACACTTCTAGATGATCAAAAAACCAAACCCTGCATTGTCCTTGTCTGACTTGGGCAAAATAAAAGAGCTCTCCTTACACCTTAAAGGTTAAAAACTGCCACAACATTTCATGTGCCAGAGATGAACATCAGTGTCATTTAGGTATAAAGCTAATGTCATTTATATTTTACATGCTACATAAAATCTCTATGTATCAGACTATTAGCAAGCATTCAAAAGAAAACTAATCCTACTCCTTATTCTGACATCACACCTTTGTGAGTCCATTTCAGATTGATGGTACTCACATTCTATAGGCTGGTTGTAAAATTTGACAGGAAGTAGAAACCTCAGCAGCTAAATTGTCAGAATTCATCTGTAAAGCACCCATGGCCTATAAAAAAATCTGAAAATTCGTTTTTGTGCAGGAAAGGCACAGGCAACAATAGAAAAAGTGTTGCCAGCCCAAGTTTTTATTTTCCCAGCACAAGTCCATGACCACAACTCAGCTCAGTTGCCTTTAACTCCCCCTTGTTAATGATCCCAAAGCACAGAATATACAAATCAAGCAACAAATACTGGTAGCTGCTAAAATACACCGAAGTTACACTGCAGATATAAAATAGGAATTATTTCTCCAGAGATGAAAATACATGAAAACTATGAAAAATCTGCTCTTCTCTGACTCTTTAATGGTGCAGCAACCTTATCATAGACTGGTATTTGAACAAAGGAGGGGGAAATGTTACATATAATTTACACAGATAACTGCAGGCACATTTCTGAAAGACAAAAATAAGTCAAATATACAAAGAAAGCAGAAAGTGGTGGTAAAAAAACTGATTAAGAAGAATTAAACCAGAAGTCAGTGCAAACAATGTTTATAGCTTACAGAGCAACAAGTTACTGTTTTGAAAGGTTACATTTTTCATTTCACAAATTTACAACTGAAAAGGCAGGCATGCAGGTTTTCTAGAGAAGACTGCTGACGCACACTGTTATTTATCACTCAGTGCAGTTTCATGCATATATTCTCCAGAGAGCCTATTTAATGAGAAGCCAAGGCAGATAACCACTAAAAAGACATAATTCAATTACTGAACATGTTCTGTTTTGTTGGGGTTTTTTTTCCACATTTATTGTCACCTCTCATTTGCAGATACAACTGTAGGATGAAGCTAAAAAGTTACAGATCCTTACCTGCCACACCAGCTGAAATCATGTGTACCTGGGTAGAATCTGGATTGAAAATATTGTTCAACTTTTCTTTGCAGTTTGAGTAAGCAGCAAAATATATTGCTCTAAAATTAGAACAAAATCCAAGTTATGTTATGTTTTACATGCCAAAGTCCTTAATGAGCAGAGCCATTAAGTTCACTGACTGAAGACTATCTTGGGCTAAAACCTCCTTCCTCAGTAAAAAACTGCTTAAGGATTAACTCTTGCAAAGTAGTGGGACTACACTAGGATTGGAAAAGAAAAAACTAAACATGACACTTGAACTTTTTTTCCCTCCATACAACAGCTCCAATTACCAATTAGTGAGGGGAAGGACAGATAGCTTGAAATATGGCAGTGATTTTTGTGACACTAGGAAGTTCAGCCAGGGAAGAAAAACACTGAAAAAGTTTCACTGTTCTTCAACATTAATAATAGAACAAATTTCTTCTGATAGACCTAAACTCATTCCAAGAGCAGGACAATTTGAAGAGAACTAGCAAGTATGTAGCTAGCTTAAAAAAGCCAAACAACTTTCTTATTACTATAGCATTTAAGACTTCAATGTTGATAACTTGTGGTTATAAATATTTATACTTTAAATGCTAGAACAGCTGTGAAGCTGCAATTCACATTTTGTTTCCAGCGTCTGTATTTATAATAGACATTGATTTTTGTCTCTGAACACACCATGAAAAAATGTTGTAAAGTTCCGCTACACTCAAGTCTGTGAGCTGGTATCAAAACAAAGCCAGGCAAAGTCCGCATCCCAATTCAGTATATTAAGAAAAATGCTTCTTTTTGGTCATTAAAGCTAAAAACTCAGTTTAAGCACATCAAAACCTCACATTTCAGGTTGTAACTCAGTTGTTTTAAATCTACAGACACCTCTCTGCAAGAGAAAAAAAATGAATGTGCCACTTTTCCCGAGCAGAACATTAACCTCATTAGCTGTGCAAACATGTTTTTCTTTATTACAAAAAAGATAAAGTGCTTGCTTTATGGGTGTAATTTCTAAAATGGAACCTGAACTCAGTTAAGTACACTGGATGTGTTATGAAACATGCTTCTCTACAGCTTATTCAAACAAAGAGCTGATGTTAAATCCACTTAGCTAATGCTTAATTGAAATGAAGTACTGGCTGAAGACAGAATCAGCCAGAGGGAAATAAAGATGTGCTTATAAATGAAGTTTACACACTATACCAAGCTGACATTTTTGATATGGTGGATGAGAGGCAACAAGCTAAGTATTTCATCTGGAGGAAGAACCAAAGAGAAACAAAAGGTTTAACATATCATTAACTGAAAAGATATACAATCTTTTTCTCAACTGAGGATATTCTTCATAGAGGATAATCACTTATGCAATGGATCCCATTCTTGGGTAAAAATTGCTATTAAAGTGATATCAATATTGAAGATTTGATAGAAGAGACTGGTCTATTGTACAAAAGTACAGGCTTTCCAGACTAGGAAGTGCTGACACCCCGTAAGTGTCAAGAACAAAAATGCTACTGGGTTTACTTCAGCTTTTCCAAAGAGCAGTGCTAAGTTAATGATCAGAAAATACCTCAGATATTCCCAAATCCTTAAAAAAAAATTGTTAAAATAAAGACCATCTAATTCCTTCATTATGTTTTTCTCTTATTTATGCAGAGGATGTAAAGAACATTACCTCATCAGATCTAAAGTTCAGTTTAGTAATGTTTTTCTGAAACATCCGAATACCTCAAACCAAAAAAGTTAAGATAGTCTCCAACTGAGTGTGCAGGAGACAGGAATGTTTTCTCTCCAAACAAAATAAACAAACAAACAAAAGCAGGGCACTAAGTCCAGGAAAGAATAAAACCTCTGCAGAATATATTCCCTCTGCATAAAGGCTCTTCTCTTAAACAGAGAAGAAAAAAATATGAGCCAGGAAACAACTTCAAGTATCCTCATCCACACCTAAGGAATTATATTACTTTTACACAGCTTTGTTTCTATCCTCTTCCTATGTATTCTCCTATTTCTGGACTGAACGTCAGCTAACAGTTTTATGTAAGGATACATTCAAACTCTGGCACAATCTGCTCCTCAGTCTGCCTGCCAGCACCAGCGGAGGAGGTGGAGTATTTGTGCTGATGCAGAACAGACAACAGCAACACCACTGCCAACTAGATCAGACTTAGGTCCTCAGCCCTGTGCTGCCCCAGTACCCTTTGGAGCCCAGCCCAGTGCTGGATCTGCTTTCTCTGGGACAGCTGGTGAGTCTCCCATCACACCCAGTGTCTCACCTTTTCTGAGGTTTCAGAACAGGCTTCCTCCTCCTGCAGGAGAGGACCAGGCTGTGCTTCACCAGAACTCGGGAAGGAAGACCCAGTGTTTTGAGGCTACAGTCACATAACTGGTGTCTGAAGATGACGGATTAACTGAAAGCTAAGTCTAGCGCTGTGTTTCCCAAGATCCAAACTTATAGTTTACATGCGCAATTTCTTAAGAATTTTTCTTTTTAATTGGACAAAACTCTGCACAAGGGATAGTACACAACAGTAACTACTGCTACAGTAGCACATAGGATAAGAAATACTGAGACAGCAGGAGGTCTGGAGTACATAAATGGCTCAATTCCTCAGGCAAAAAATTACCCCAGGAACCAAAGGTTACTTGCTGCTAATTAAGTATTTACAACTGCAGATGCAAGACACTTTTCAAATAAACCTTAAATCCCTTAATGTATTTCATTTATTGTGCATATTTGTACTTACCTGGAAGGCGCAACACCAACTAAATTAGGACCCAGCCCTCTGAACAGAGAACGAGGGCCTTCATTTTGCAAGATCATCCTAGAAAACAAAAAGACAATACTGTAACATTCACAGCAAAATTAAGGAATGCACTAACCACCAAAACTTTATCATGTGAAAAACTTTCACAGTAACTGACAATAATACAGTGTTGACCACAAAAATAATTAGTCACTTCCTAGAATCAGCACAAAAAAATTACATTATTGCTCAACATATCATGAAAACCATAAACTAAATGCAGAAGTAAGACTTAAGATCTCAATACAGATTTAACTTTATATATAGGAACACATGCATGCATGGAGTTGTCTGTTAGGAAGTTAAAGAAAGCCTCCTTGAATCAGGGAGAAAATACTCAGCATGGAAATGCTCTCATTCATGTAGGCTGTAGATTGTTCAGGAGACAAAAATACTTTATTCTACACTACATTCCTTTCACCACCCTTCAGCTCCCAATGTTCATGAACTTTTTTGAGTGGGAAGGCCAGGGAACAAAGGGCAAGAGAGAAGGAGAGAGACTTCAGAAGTTCAGTCTCATTGAGTCATGCTGTCCAAGAGCCACTCTGGAAGATGTTGCTCTGCTGCTTACAACACCCAGCCAGGGACACCTTTGGCAATTTATTATCTCTTCTCAAAAAGACAGAGACCTCAACATGGCTTTGCATGTGCTACCTCAGTGTGATTCCACAAGGTTTCCAACAGGACACCAAGTTCCATGGCAGAAGTTTGTATCTGTAAGGCTGCTTTCCTCCATGTTCTGCTTTTCTCATATCCATAAATTACTGAAATCCACTAAGTATTCAACTAGAAGCCCATTCTTAGCTTTTTCTTTAAGGCAAGGTGATTATTTTAACTACAGCAAAAGGAAGTTGAAAACTTCAATGTGAGAAGTGGCCCTTCCTGGAGGCTGGCAGGGATTCCCTACTATCAGTTCTAAACTGCTGCCTGTGCACTCCTACACAAGCACTGCTGCTGGGCTGTGGAGCCAGTGGTTTTTTGCTTTCTGACTTGTTCCAGAGAACACAACCCTTACCTGTCCACACAAGGTAATTCACTGATAGTAACCAAGACAGGAGTGTAACCCATGCAGAGTCACAGCCACAGTACAGTCCTCACATCTCCTGTACCACGTCTACTATAAACACAGCTCAGAAGAGACTGCTTGGGCGGCAGCAGGGTGTAACCTTCCCCATTTGTGGAATTTACAGAGCAGCAGGGATACAAGCAGTGAGTTGAGACCTCAAATAAGGCATTATTAGTCCTTTATTTTTGCAATAAGAAGTTGTGGATTTTAGGAAGAGTTGAAGACCATTATGCAGCAATGTACTGTGGCACAATACAAGACTATGCATTAATATTCAGTTTTAGTGAAATCAATCTGCCCCACAATCTAGACACTAATCACATTGCTATTTTACAAAGTATGGTAGGACATGGGAGGAGAAACAAGGACTACCTGCATTCCATTACTGCAAATTGCTCTAGCAATTACTTTAGAACCAGATTTAAAGTTAAGAATTAACTACATTCCCAGATGGTGCAAAACAGAACCCCGTGCTTATTGATTCAGAAACATTGGCCAATGCACACAAATAGTTCTCCTGTATATTTCTTCTTCAAAGAGCCATGCAGGTTAATGACAAGTCAATTACTCAATAAAGCAAACTACCCTTGTATAAATGGCCATTTTGTTTGGAATTTACTATCAGAACAAACAACTGAAAGCAATCTATAGCACTGAAGGAGATTTCAAGCCTATTCTGACTTCCAGTAGCTGATTCACCATTGCTCTGCTGCTAAATCAAACTGAAAGTTTACCTTTACTTTACTAAGCAAAAATAAAACAGTGTCTCTGCAGTTACCCCTGCTATTTGGGAATACTGATGTGTAATGTGTCCAGCAATATTCCAGCTTTGTGTCCATAACAATTAGCTATCATTTCACTATGCAGGCAGCATTGCTCCACAGAAGTAATTGGAATACTGAACACATACTCAAAGACACCTTGGAAATACATATAACTTGGACTTTTTGTCATCCTGAAATCATTTTTATGTCTTGCAATGCTGAACCCAATTAACATGATCTGTGTTCACTTAAATCACTATTTAAAAATCACTACCACCACATCATGTGTTACTCATGTATATATGCACATATAGCCATACATGTATTCAAAGCAGCAGGAATCTCAGTGTCTTAGAAACATAGGAATGAAGTGTACCAGGTCCATTTGCTTCTTTTGGATCTACAGTCCCAGAATCTGACAGAGCAGCAAAGAGTTAAAGAGAGGTTGCAGCAGACAGGACTACAATGGAGGTAGTTACTGATGCTCTTTTCCATTCACAGACACCAGCTGGAGGAGTGCCAGAGGCTGCACTGAAAATAGGACACAAACTTTTGCATTAAAGAGCAGATCCCAGAGCCTGCACTTGTTTATTGAAAGCAGTTAAGGGCAAATCCATGGTTGGAAGAGCAGGACAAGTGCCCCACATGGCCTCAACTGACCTTATGTCACATGGAGAGCCTGCACTGGGAGGCTGGTGAGATTCCCATTAGCAAGACCTCAGGTTTAAATTGTGCAAGATGAATGATGAGAATAGGTAATATGACATGCAACACAGATACCTAAGAATAAAAGAATGTGCTTTTGTTGCCAGTCAATAGAGTCACCTGTTCTGAGTTAGTCTCCTGACAGAGATGCCTTTGAAGTCACCTCCACTGATGCTTAAGATGCAGAAGTGATCCTACAGCAGTCAGTTCACTGAAATTCTGACATAATTT
This sequence comes from Oriolus oriolus, assembly GCA_013400235.1. NCBI lineage: Eukaryota > Metazoa > Chordata > Aves > Passeriformes > Corvidae > Oriolus > Oriolus oriolus. Next base: position 3,097,899 of record VXBT01007138.1, on the reverse strand, counting down.
GCCTGATTCACTCTGCTTTTAGACTGAGTAATGTGAGCCTTGGAGCACTGCACTGAACTTGCTATGACACAACCAAACTCTGACAACCATGAGTCAAAAAATACCAAGCGACAGTAAGGGCATGACAGTGACAAAGGAATCCAGTTTTATTGTCCCACTCAACAGCCCCAGTATCTTAACCAAGAGTAACTATGTCCTGCATCTATGTATTTTTATTGTCACAGTCCATTGCCATGTCACCTGGGATTTTTTCATATTTACTGTACTTAAAGAACTTGAAACCCAGAATTTGTCAAGACTCAAACAACTCTTTAATGCAAGAAGCAGTAGCAGGTCCTTCCTGGAGGAAATTTCCCCTCATCCCCAAATACTGAAGGTACCTCCCCTCCCCTTAGCTGGTGAGCCTGAGTCCCCCAGGGTGAAGTGAACCCTTCCTGTGGGCAGCACAAGCAGTTTAACTGTGGCCTTACAACTTTCCTGCTGCCTCTTGAACTACAGAAGCACTGCCAGCAAGGAGAGGAAAGGCAGCCCCCATTCAGTGAGGCACTACACAAACAAGACATCCCAGATAATTGCAAAAGCTGGCCTTAGCTATTTCTTACTAGCTCTAAAACAGCCTTACTAATCACACATCCACCAGAACACATTCAAAGGCATAAACTGTGCGGGTGGTGAAAGTTGAAAGAGACTAAAAAGCTGAGTTAATTTTAATTGCCTCTGTATTCAGTAACTTCTATCGTTTGGACACAAAACATTTAAAAATTCTTATACTAACACTTTTTCAAAGTGAACAGGAGAGTCTGGCACTTAAATGTTACAGTGTTGCCAGTGAATTCTGGGAATGCAGTTAGGAGCCATGAGTTGTACAAGGTAAATCTGCTCTGGGTACTTCAAGTTAAAAGCTCAAGCATGAAGAACATTTGAAAAACTGGAAACACATTTAAAAGGCAAAATAGGGGAAGTCATCTCCTGGTAACATCATGACAAACATAAGAGTCTGAATCTTTCATACAGATTTGTCCAGCACACCTGTCCTCCTCCCTCCCCAAAATGAACCCAAACTTTTGTGCCAGGTACACTCACTTCAGACAATGGAGAGGTCCGGGAGAAACTCTGGTTACTCGGTTAACGGTAGCACCATTCACAGTGTTGAGATGAACTTCAGAGATGTAGAGAGTCACAGAGGAGGACTGCAGTCGTGTTTTTACAACTTCCAGTGGACATGTCAGAATTGCACCAACAGTACCTCCACATCTGCAAAGGTAAATAGGATCGCCACATTTTTAACTGCAAAATAACTGAAGGATACATTCGCATAGAACTGACATTATACTCAACCCAGTCACACTGCAAAAGGGGAAGAACCAATGGGAACATGTGTGACAATGACAGTTATTTGCCCTTGAAGGCAAGCGAACTGTTAAAGTCAGTTTGTAAACCCCACAACTTGAAGTGAAAATTTAAACAGACAAAAAGTAGTCAAGGTGCATAGTCTTCAGTACATGCTGTTCAAATCAGTTCTGGAAAGTAGCTCAGTAGCTTAAATGTGTAACTTCTTATGGTACATTTTAACTTTTTTTTTAATGTGTAGTGTGCTCCTGACCACAAACAAGGTGCCAAAAATCCTTAAGGGCAGAAAAGGTTTATGCACTATGCACACAGGGCTATATGTAAAAACTGGGAAAATCTGTGGCGTGGCAATTTAATAACATCTTCAAAAGCCTGACTGTATTTTGGTCCTTGTACACTGAAAGCAGAAGCTGTCCAAGAGCTTCCTGAGCTCTGCCCATTTCAGCAAGGCAGACCAGGTACTGTAGGGTAGAACCTGCAAGGCCAGAAGAGCTCACGTGGCTGACCAGGTGAAGACTCGCAGGGTTTCCTTCAGTCTGCCTCTCGCTCCTGAGAGCGAGCCAAGGCAAGCCGCGAACGACTCGTGCTGACAGAGCCGCTCCGCTCGAGCGCAGCGCAGCCAGGAACACGCTGCCCTGCACAGCTCTGCTCAGGGCCTTCCTGGGCTTCCTCAGAACTCTGTTATTAGTATCTACATTCCTAGCTGTGCAACTACAGCCTCAGAGGGAAAAATAGCAAATCCACAAATTCTGAGTTCCAAGACAGTCTCTTGAACGTTTTCAGAGATCAGTATTCTTAACATTGCTAAACATCCTTCTTAAAACTATGGCCAGGACGCTATCTAGCTCCTTTAAAAACCAAACAAACTAAAAATTCAACCCAAGGAAGCAAACCTAGATTTCAATTCAGGTATTAATGCTAACTACAGCTCAGTTTGAAATCCACTAACACATAAATACAATTTGCACTAAATTCAAAGGGCCAAGCATTTGCTTCCCCTAATAAATATACATAATAACATATATATATAACTAGAAGAAAGGTTTGATTCTGACAAGACAGTTATCAGCTTTTTTTTTCTAACACAAGAAGCTCGAACACCCCCCCAACCCTTTAATAAGCTGTAAGCCTGTTCAAGTCTTTTTAAAATGTTTCTCAAAATGCAAAGGAGAATTCAGTCCAAATTAGGAGTAACAGCTAAGACCCAAGATCTCCTATAAATTTTCATAGGAGGGTAGTATGACAACTCTCTTCTACCACAGAGAATACCAAAAATACAGCACTGCACCCTACAAACCTCATCTGTTTGTATGAAGTAAACTGAGAGCTGAGCTGCCAAGCAGAAGTTTGATGTTCACTTAACACTCCATTTAAACCCAGTAACCTAGATGTATCCTATTACTAAGCCTAAACACACCTTGTCCATCCCTAACTCCAACATTAGACTGAAGTCTATTCTCTTCCAAGTTTTAATTGGGGAAGATACTGAGTTTCTTCACCAGTCTGGAAAAAAGTGTTATCACAGGAAGATGAAAGACAGTCTTCCAGTGTGTGCTGCACACAATGCAGTTACAGCCTCACACAGACCTTAGAGCAGCCTGCTCTGAATGAACAATTCACTTGTGTCTAACAGTAAGCTATAAATAAATTCATTCTAAAATTAGAGTTGCAGAAAGACAGAGTAGATGTGCTAATATTTATTTTAGCCAGGGTTGGAAGTAGTAGGAGCCTGTTATATGTTAAGGCTCATGACATGAACAGCACGTGAGAAGCACAGGTAGATCAGCTCCCAAAACAATCTGACATGAAGCCACTGAAGCTCTAAAGCTCTGAGACAAAGCTGTCTGTGTTTCTTGCAGTTCAAAACAGACTCCACTCCATGGTAACATGCCTGTGCAGGCAATGTAGGAAGTTGGCTTTAGAGTTTATTTCCTTTCTTGCAATCCCTCCATTTCTGCTCCCCTTGAGCTTACTCTCTTGAAAATGTTCCTGTGTTTGATTTTGGAAAGGTTACATGAGAAATTGCTGTCAAGCAACAGTAATCACAAGAGAAAGCACAAGGTATGATTTATATTAATGAGAAATGCTATATAGTGGGGAAAAAAGCAATTTTTTGAGGACAAAAAAAACTTGACATGCATTCTTGAACAGGGCTTGGAGTTTGGAGCCTTTAATATTCCCTCCAGCTACATCAGAGCAGAAAAATTTTCTAGAGTTGAAAATTAACACTGACCTGGAGCTCATGCCCTGCACGCTCCCCTGCACCACACCCAAATCACAAGGGATGCCTGACTGCAGCACTCCTGCCAGACATCCACTGCGGATGGGTCACACATCCTGCATTCAGCAATGGACTGCTGGGGAAGAGGGCTGATACACAGCTACTCTGTGCTTGCTCTTTGTAAGCTTGGCTACAGCAGGCACTGGTCAGGGACAGCCAGCAGATGTAACAGCAGCCAGTGCTATGATCATGTGCATCATAAGGAAGCAGCAGATCACTCACCTCTCTTGAAGAGCCTTTTCCTGCACCACCTTCTGCCATTCAAGTAATTTCAAACAGTCAGCACCCTTGGCAGTTTCTTGCTGTTACATTTCTTAGATTAGGCTTTTCTTAAATAGTTTAAGATGTCTTGACTGAACCCAAAATATTTTTAATGTTTTCCACTAACTGTTGATAGTTTGAATTAAACTTCTTCTCTGTCCTCCATCTTCAAGATCTCAAATTGTTAGTTAAAATTGCTGAAGAAAGCTGAGAAGTTTTACAGCACTATGTGCTTCTGTAATGCAAGTCTTGGCAAAAATCCCAATTTCTACTGCTGTCAAAGTAATACGTCACTTTCCCAGCCCTCAAAAAGCCCCATATGATAGACACAACACCTGAAACTGAAGGAACAAAAGAAATATCTTGATATGTTGAGGAACCAGAACTTTCTCAATAGTCACAAGATGCACCGAGTTTGAATTAAACTACTAAATGAAGGCATAATCCAGTAACTATCCTGACTTGTCTACTTCACTTGACCTTTAAGATAAACACCACAAGGCTTGACAAAAATCTGTTTATGAAAAACTGTCAGTAAACAGAGCTTGTGGGTAAACAAAGAAGAGAAACAATTCAAGAATATGCACTCTGTACATATAAGCAACTTCTATGAAGCACAGCAGCTGTTCTATCACCAGCATCAATGACAGTGTATTTTACTTAGAAATGTTTTCCCAGCCTTGCTTATTTAACACACTACTGGGAATACCATCAGAGACAGCTACGTTTTTGTGCTCAAGTCCTGTCAGACCGTTAACAGCCAGCCACCAGCTCCAGCCAACAGTACAACAAGTACTCTATAAATTGCCAGCAGACTGCTGCCCCCTTTCCTGCTCCCCTCCTCACTGGCTCAAATTACAGGGAGTATTTTTAGTTTGTGGTTTAACGCAAATTAGGACCTAGAAGAGTTCAGAAAATTTTTTTAACAGTTTGAAGAATATTAGATTTCTTCTCCTTGATAATGCAGGTGGGATTTTGTAAACTACTTCAGAAATTTCTACTACCTAAAACCACTCTGGGCCTGAGTCTCTTCAGTCATGCATGCACCAGGCCCCAACAAGCGTGACTTGTAGGAACTTACTAATGTGTAACTTTTTCTCCAGGATTTAGATTAATTTCACCTGGTAGAGTAAGCAGGTGAGCAAATACACTCCTGCTGACACAGTGTAAATGGGAAGTGAAGAATGGCAAGACCTGAGACACTCCCGTGCCTGAATGCTTACTGCAGTTTCCAGCAAATGCTGTTCAGAAGACCACTAGCTCATCTTATCTATCCTAAATGTGACATTTGCCTCTCATCAATGTTTACTACAAGCCTTTTTCAGCTTTACCAAGTGAGTATAAAAAAAGCTTGCAAAGCTGACTTTCATCAGAAACCCGTGATCATAAAAGGCTACAAGAATCCACCTGTAGGGCCCAAGTAATTTGAAGGGCAGAAAAGCAGAGATCAGTAGGTAAATCCACAGAAAAACTCTCTGGTTAGAAAAGGAAGACTAAAATCCCACTACTATTAACACAGGCAAGTTAGAAAATTAGAATTTCAACTTGAGCCTTCTTACACAGTTTAAGAGACATCATACTCAGTGAAACAAGATACATGGACATCACAAGATGTAGTTATCTGCAGGATCATGATAGACCTAAAAGAAAACCAATAAAACTAAGAACAGTTGTTGACATCTCCTGGACTGAAGAATCTAGGAAAATGGCAATGTTCTCCTAAACTAAGGAGAACATTTCTCCTTCAAAAGCATCCATTAAAAACAAACAAACAAACACACACAAAAGAAAGCCCAACCACCCACAACACACTTAATTTGACCCCAAAAGTCAATTTAGAAGACCATCAGCTCACTGGTTTAACAGAAACAAACCTGGAACTATTGGGCTTTAAATTCTGCTAACAGTTCAACAGATACAGCTCTGACAACCACTGTCCTCAGACAGACCTGTATTATCTATGTGACACTCCAAGGAAAGAAACATGCACATGCTTCAAAAACCTAAACCTGTTCAGCATTCACATCCAAAGTTTTCCTTCCAGACATGGCTCCACAAGAAAGTTTTCTCTTATTATTGCAAGATGAAGATATCTGCTAAGGAGTCACTGCCCTTGTCCAGAGCAGCTGAGTATCTTCTACTGGGTACCTTTCAACCCTGCAAGTACCAACACAGACAGCTCCAGCATGGATCAGGTTCTCAAATTCAGCCACTGGACTGCCTAGAAATGCTCTAAAGCAGACTAATATTCCAAATACCAGTGTAGGCTAGCTTAGAACTGAAACTGTCAGTGCACATTTTTTTAAAATTCCTTGAGATAATGATGCATTTTATGAAAACAAAAGCCATGGCTACCTAGTGCTAGTTTAAGATTTACCTTTCACACTACTTGTAACCACAGCCTTAAAGATAACCCTTGACCCTGTTATCTTGGGACTACATTCATTCATGTATTTTACCAGCTACTTATCTTTCTTGTATGAAAATGAAAGTTCCATGCAAACACTGGCTGTCAAAAGACACAGCAAGAAAACTGAGTGCAAAATTCTGTCAAAAAAAAAAAAAAAAAGGTATCCAAGCAACTTACAATCAGAACACCTTTCTATCTCCTCATCACTTACTGCAAATTCAGGTCCCAAGTCTATCAGCAGTTTCATGAGCTGTCTTAAAGCCACAGTAACTTTCACATCAACAGAGTTGCAGCTTTGGATATTAAGTTTACAATATCAGTCTTTAGAAGGGCTTTAGCAAGTACAGCTTTCAGAAACAGCATTCATTAATCCTGAATTTTCAGGGTTTTCCTGTTATTATACTGTTCAACTTGAGTACCAGCAGCCAAAAACCCTTACCCACCTTACCCATCAGTTATGTTTCTTTGCTGAAACTTGGAAAGTGTAAGTTAAGCTCACATCCTTAAACTACAAATACCGAGCAGACTTGCTATTTCTAATGAACAGTGTAAAAATAAAATCCCCCTGGATGTGCTGCCACATAGAAACTTACAAGTGAAGACAGGAAAAACACCACCAGGGGACCAAGTATCACTGGGTTCCATTATCCAAAACAAACATCAACATGAACAGTGTAGCTTCTATTAGGAGCCAGGGTAAATCAATATTTACAATAACATTTGTATTAAGTAAAAACAGCTGAAAGCATCTAGAAAGAAATATGAGAAAAATACCAGTGGCACAGTTTCTCAAGTACTGACAGCAACTTTCATGCAATTTAGTAACCCCACAGAGCAAACCCCAAGCTTTAAACAAACTCTCTCTTGTTTCACGTAGAAATGTATCTGAATATAAAAATAACCTCAAGTCTGGACAGAAAGGCACTAACCTCCTTCTCACTTGTTCTGAAACACATCCAGGGTTATGCCAGGAATGTATTTCAGGGCAGAGAGGAGCTGAGTGCTTGGCAACTCAGTTATGATTCAAGCGGCTGTTTTCCGAAAGGGTGTAAAAAAGCCCCCATCATCACAGCACCTGCTACACCTGATTATTAACTACCTTCAGAAATCAGAAAAAGTCCGAAGATCTTTAACCTTTACTTCATATATTTCAACAGTGTCTGATCTTGCTGACAATTCAAACTAATATTTTAAATACATTTTCTGCACCTTAACCATTTTAGCCACTGCAGGGATTTGCCAAGAACCTATGTCAGACAGACTGATTACAATTACAGACCAATCTGAGACAGTTCTATAACCAAAACAAATAAAGAGGCTCCTCCCTATACTTCCTCACACATTAAATTAGAAAACAGCCAGATTTCTGCAAGAAACACCAAGAGTGAAGAAAAGAAGCAAACCTGAGACTATCCAACTGTGAACTCAGGAGAGCAGCTGTCCACCTCCGAACCCAACTCCCTCCTTTTGTTGAGGAAATAATGCTCACGCAAGTTCACTGCTCTGATGGAAATTTGTATGATACACAATTACTGTCAAACTTTCTGGAAATGAAGAAGAAATCATGAAAACTTGAACACTATTTTTGTAGCCAACACCTGAATTTTCACTGTATGGCTGCAAGCCAGAACATCCAAAACATATTAATATTTCCTATAAAGCAAAACATTAAGGTTTTCTACGACTTTTTTAATGAGTCTAACAACCAGAAAGGCAACTATAACTTACTACTTGAACTAAAAATGTTAATCTACATCCTGTATTTCAATCACGACTTTTTAATTCAAGAATGGAGAGTGTTCAACTGCATCCTTGCTTTAGAATAAAAGCACCTGAGTTTATGCTACCAACATAAGGTCTACAGCAACAACAGTTGCTATTTCACTACGTGGTGGAAAAAGATAAGACATACAAAAAACCCCATACAGCCTAGGCAACTACAGAGACATCCCAGGATGGCCTCGCTTATGTTACTAAACCAGCAATGTCATCTGTTAAAGTTTCATTACAGAAAGCAGGAACTGAAGAATTAACTTGAAAATTAAAAAAAAAAAAAAGCCAAAAGCCAGCAGATAATCACATTGTTTCCATAGAGGCTCTGGTGCAACTTAAAGGCAAACAAAGCTCCCTTCCTCTAAGTTTCACTGAAGACTAAAGATCACTCAGGTGATCTGTAGTGCACCATGCTTGCAAAGTCATGAGATGACCCCAAAAAAACTCTTCTACTGCAAAATGTGACCAAACAGACGCTGCTAGCTTGGCTGACCTAAGGTTACAGGAAACATGTGGCTGGCACTCAGCCTCTTCCTCACAACATAACCCCTGTCCCAGCTGGCCAGCACCTAACCATCGATCAGACTGCTCTGCAATAAATAGGAATCAGCAAGCTCAACTGAGCAATCTTAATCTGGTCTTGAGCTTCAGGTTTATAAACCTGTTTCTGACATAACGCACAATTCTGCCCAGTAAATTCCCCAGTGCACAGCTGTCAAGCTGAAGGACTACAATCAGGCACCACTCACAGAATCTTCAGGGTTGGAAGGGACCTTTGGAGATCATACTGTCTAATGTCCCTGCCAAGGCAGGGTCACCTAGAGCAGGTGACACAGGAACATGTCCAGTTGGGTTTGGAATGTCTCCAGAGAGGGAAACCCCACAACCTCCCTGGGCAGCTGCTGCAGTGCTCTGCCACCCTCAATATAAAGAAGTTCTTCCTCATGTTGAGGTGAAACTTCTTGTGTTTCAGTTTGTAGCCTCTGCTCCTTGTCTTGTCGCTGGGCACCACTGAAAAAAGTCTGGCACCATCCTCTTGGCACCTCTTTGAGATATTTGTATGCATTAATGAGACCCCTTCTCAGTCTTCTCATCTCCACACTGGGTCAGAAAACAGGCCCAGCTCCTGCAGTCTGTTCTCATAAGAGAGATCCTCCAGATCCCTCATCATATTTGCAGCCCTCTACTGGACCTTCTCCAGCAGTTCCTTAGCTTTCTTAAGCTCCTGCTATTGCTTTTCTGAGTGCTTACAAGGATGCAGTGTGAAGAAAACAGTACACATTACTGCATCTTGGGCCTCCTGCTGCATAACCACTCCCCTCTTAAACAGGGTGCAAAAAATTAAGGGGATGACAAAGCCCCCACATAGCCACTAGATCAGGTGCACAATGCTGCAAAGCGTGCCAAAAGCAGAGAAAGTACTCACATGTACCCAAGTCACTTAGACTGGCTCAGAATCAATACACTATTCTGCCACCTCAAACACCTCGGTCCAGAAGCAGCAAGCTCGTTTTTGTTAATGAGGAGTACAAAGGGAAATCACAGCTTCAAGCTCTCTCATGGGATGCAAGGTGTGTCCTCTGTCACTTCTGCACAGCCATGCTCACTACCCAAACACACTTTTACGGTAAAGCCCATCACGACCCCCAGCTTTCCCTTTTAAGCTGGGTGCCCTTCCTACCCTGCCCCTGCAAGGACCACCGGCTTCTGAAATACAGCCTATACATTTTGAAACTTCCTTACTAGCTGTAAAGGTACAAAAGTTACCTCAAACCTAACTAAGGCTACATCTTTACTTCTGAGTACATTCTTGCCTCCTATTTCTTCTGCCTTTGTGGGTGGAGAGCTGCATGACCGTGCCAAAGCCCCACACGGAAGCGCAGCACACACTGGAGCGTTCAAATGCATTCCATGGATACAGCGGCCCTTGGACACGAGCGTGACCAGCGGGGCATTCCCAGCCCGCGGAGCCGGGGGAGTCCCGGCAGCCTCTCCGTACAGCGAGGGAGCCCAAGCACGGTGGGCCCTGCGTGTTTCTCCACGAAAACGCCAGATAAAGGACAAACCCGGGAACGGCGATCAGAGGGAGCGGGCTGGTTTTACGGGAAGCCTCCACCCCCGCCTCCCCAAGGGCCCGCGTTCCACCCGTGACACAACGCAATACCCGGGGCCGGGCCCGACCGCGCAGCGGGCCCGGAAGGGCCTCAAGGCACAGGGCGGGAAGCAGAGCGCGGCCCCCTCTCTCCTCCCAGCGGCCCCTCGGGCACAGAGGAGCGGGGCAGCCCCTCACAGCCCCACCGAGATGGCCCCAGGCAGCCGCTCCAGGCCGCCGCCGCCCGCGCGCCCAGGCCAGCCAGCAGCGGGGCCAGGCCCGCAGCCCGGG
>VXBT01007138.1:3040532-3087432 GCA_013400235.1 Oriolus oriolus | reverse complement strand
CCTCGTCGCCTGCACCCGGGCGGGAGGAAGGAGGTGCCGGGCGCTTCCGCCCCACGCTCACGGCGCCTGCTCGTGGCAGGGCTCAGCATAAATACGGGCGGGCGGGCGGGCGGGCTCCGCCTCCCGCTGCCGGCGGAGCTCCGCAGGCACACGGGCCGCCGCTTCCTCTGAAGGAACGGGGGCCGGGCCGGGCCTGGCCCCGCCTCCCGCCGCGGGCGGGGCTCCGCAGGCACACGGGCCGCGGCTTCCTGTGAGAGAAGTGGCCGGGGGGGGGCGGGCCCGCGCCCCGCCGCGGCCGCTGCGGCACCGCAAGNGCTGCGGCACCGAAAGCGCGTGGCTATGAATATGCATAACGTGAATATGCAAACCGATGCTGCTATTGGCTGCGCTAGGCGTGACGTCACCGCAAGCACAGGGCCCAGCTCGTGAATATGCAACGGACCTCCTCTCGCCCCGCCAAGTAAACAGAGGCCGCCATTGGCTGCGGGGTGTGACGTCACGCGCGCGCTGCCTCACAGTGTCGGGTGAGGGGGCCCAGCGCGGCTCTCCGTGAGGGGGCAGCGCCGCGGCTGGGGCGCCGGTGTGGCGGGCCGTCTGCCGTCCCTGTTATTCCAGAACTGCCTGGAGACTGCTGTTCCCCGTGCTCTGGGATGACCCTGCCTGAGCAGGGAGGTGAGACCAAATGCCCCACTGTGGTCCCTTCCAACCTGACCCATTCTGTTACGCCCGCAGCCGCTGAAGCTGGGAAGGTCACAACCAGCAAGTGCAGGAAATGTGGGGGAAAGGGTATGAAAAACAGCCCCAGTGCCGTCAGCACCCCCGAACAGCAGCATTAGTAGAGTGTGTGGTGGCCTTAGTTTTTGCTTCCTCTTATTCTTGAATTCTTGGTCATCCCCTCAGCTACTGAAGCAATGCATCTCCCAAACACTGCTCCCTGGGTGTTTCTGAAGGGAGTGTCCTGGCTCACTGAGTGGCTTTCATCTTGGTTTTCCTCAAAAACATATGGATAAGGGAAAATAAATAAGGCTAAACAGGAAAGCACTCAACATCACGTGTAAAATTGTCATCAGAGTTAACATGTTGGAAATCCAAGTACCTAAGGGCAAATACATGACTTGCTAAAATCTTCATGAGTGTCCACAACAATTCCCCTACAAAAATACAAGCAGATATTTCATAGCATCAGAACAGTTTTTAGTAAAACAGGAACGCATTTTCAAAGCTATTTGTTAAATGAGAAATGCTCCTCTGAGCAAGTGAGCTTGTGTGGAAGACAAGTTGGAAATGTAATGTGAGATTTTTGAAAGTGTGGTGGGAGCTGAGGAGGAGGTTGGGTGGGAGAAGGCTTGGACAAGTGTGAGGTGTGGAGATGATGGGGAAGAAAGTTGTTACATTGAACTGAGACAAGTAAAAGTAGGACAATGATTTGCAGCTGGGATTCTGCATTGCCACTCAACACAGCATGTAATTGAAACTAGCGAATGGATGAGGAATAATTGTTACAAAGTAGAAAAACATGCAAGACTTTCACAAGCCTGTAGTATATGTGTATGAGATATATTAAATTTTACATTCAGAAGTGAGAAAGCATCATATGCTGCTTGGCACAAGATTTCACACGGAAAATAGTAAATATATTCAGGTTAATTAAAACAGATACATTATTTTGAAAGTATTGGAAAGCTCCAACAGTGATTTTATTAAATCTTACATGAAAGATGGTCATATGCCAAATACTTCATGTGAGGTCATGGGTCCAATTTTTTTTCAAATTCTTTCAGTAGCTTAAAAGGGAACAGAAGATGGGTTTTCTGCAGGCCATGTGATTCCATCCTGTGAGCACATGTCTCAGTAAACTCAAAAGAAGATTCAATACTAGACACAGGCTCTGCTTTATTCTGTCTCTCTATAGGTGAACTCCTAATGTGGGAACTTTTAACTTCATCTGGCATGCATGGCTTCCAATGTAAAACAATGTAATGTGATTATTTTCACGAATACTTATTGAATAGCTAGAATAAGTTGAGCTATTGAAACATAACTAGATGCTTTGTAATTTATTTAAATATACCTTTTTATAGAAAATTTAGATATTCCATTGAAATGTTTAAAGGGCCTGAACCGAAATATTTTCAATTTTTATTAGGAGTCTGAAGCACTTTGATTCACAATAATTTTGCAATATTTCTTGAGAACTGACTTTAATACCACTTCTATTCTCCTTGCTAGGCTGGGCTTTCTGGCTGGACTGCATATCCATAATATTTGATGGATATGGATTCTTACAGTGTATTTTCCCTTTCATCCATCAGGGTAAGTGTGGAGAGGAGCTGCCATGTGGAATCACACCTGAGAGTGCAGAACATAAATAAAAACATCCAAATTGCAGGAAGTCCCATTTTCAAAAGATCTCATTCATACAAGTCTTTGTAAGATTCTATTTTTTCCATACTTTTATTGCGAAAACCTGAATAATTCTTCTACCTAATATTCTGTCTTTTTTACCTCTGGATTTCTTAAAAATAATAATTTAAAATAGAATTAGTTTGGATGGGATTTGGATTTAGTTTTCCTATTCTGCTTTGTGTAGCTAAGGGTGTAACAGAACTCAACAAATATGTCATAGGAGAAAAAGTGCAACAAAAAATATTGAAGGCTTTGTTTCAGTTTTTTTCCTAACTTTTCCTCAAGATACACATAGCATATGCTGCACTTTTCCTCTTGTAGTCTTTGAATGGAACACATCCTTTCTTAAATTTCATCACTGGCTTTCTGTGTCAAAAAGAACAATAGAATATATTAGAATACCTGATAACAACTGTTTTTTATCTGCTCCTTTATAGCAGCCTAAGGTGGGAGAATAGATTCTTCCCATGTAGCAGGATCTCTGCTGCCTTTTTTCTGCTGGGTTGCCAAAAATGGCATTTGTCTTTCTCTTCAAAATGCCTGTGTTGGATTCATGTCGTCCTTAATATGGTTATAATGACCCTCTAGTTTTCTAATATTTATATGACCACATTTAACAAGTTCAGGAAATGGGACCATTACTCCCCATCTGAAACATGGGTTTAGTGTAGTCATGGCTTTGTTTTCCCTATAGTGTTCTTCAAACAAGCATTTGCTGTCTTATGCTGTCTTCTGCCAGTACCAAGGTTAACCCTCATAAAACAACAGAAAACAACATTTGTACTAAACAACCAATTTAAAATATTTAGCAATCTTAGATTCTCTGTTTATCGAAGTGATAACATTATTCCTTTTCCTGACCAAGCTCACAGAAATATATTTTCTCCCTTCAAGAAATGGGAAAACAAGGTTTATTGAGGTGGGAATTTTGGTTCTGAACAATTTTAATCCACTTCTTTCTCCTTCTATGAAATTTTCCTGCCTTGGGATAACATTATTTATTGATATCATGCAGTAATGGATGTATGTATTACATGCTCAGGCAGACAGAGGGAAATTTGTATCCCCAGAGGACTTCAAAGTAGGTTGGATCCTTCAGTCCAGTAAACTTTTCAGGTTTGTGTGAAAAAAACCCAAACAAAACCAAATGAATACCCCAAACAAAACCCAACCCCCACTTTCCTGTTGATGAATGGAGCACTGAGGCTGAGGAGCAGCAGACAGTGGCACAGAGCTCAGCTAAGGGCCCGGCTCAGGGAATACCATGTGGATAAAGCAGGCTGCGTGTGGCCTGTGGTGCTCCCAAGAGTGGAGGCAGAGTACAGCCTCTCTTTTAAGGCCTCAGGAAGCACAACAACTGCTATGAACTTGCTGGCCCTGAGCTGCTGAGTCGTGGGATGGAAGAAACAAATCTCCTTCGAGCAAGGAAATCTATAGAAGTTGCTGAGAGCACAGGAGGAGGCCCAGCTGAGGTGTGCTGCTTCGTTTTCTTCCTAGGAACTATCTTTTCCTGATCTCCTTTATGCCTGCTTTAAACGGTCATTGCATTCACCATGCTCTGCTTGTCTCCAAATATCATGAAAAGCAAGCAGAGATGTCTTAAGGTATTCCCTTTAAACACGTGTATTCAGGAATGACAAGATGTGGAAAATAAAAAATTATGAATACTCAGAATTCAAGCCTATGAAGTTAAGTTTTTATTCATTTTCTTTGGTCTTTCTAATATTTCAAGAGCTTCTAGAAGGGTGAATGAATGTAGACTATTCACAAAATTGTGACCATTGACTTCATGTTCTCCTCTAAGTATTTTTTGTTTCTAGGAACTCAACACTTATAATCTGAGAAATTGTCAGAGACTACAGCAGATTTTCTTCAAATTTCACAAGGTAATGTTTTGTGTAATTGCACTTGGTGTGGGTTATCCTGAGGATGTGTGATGTTCTCCTGTATTTCTTTCCAATGGAATAAGATTGAGTATATCAGGCACTGTACAGGGAGTGAGGAGAGAGTGGAGAAGGAATATTCCTGCTGGAAAGGCACAGTTTTCCAGGGCTTAACATCTATTCTGTTTTAGGGCCAGAATCAGTACCAATACAAAGTGTCTGTGCCTGAAGAACTATCATAGGTTGTAAATTCCAGGGGATTAAGTGTTGAGAATACATGGCAAACTGGAATGGCTAAAGGTAGCCTGTACTGCAGGGGCAGCTCAGATGAGGCCTCATTACAAGTACACAAAGTGAGATAAAGCCCGAGGACTTGGCAGCATGAGTGGGCTGTTACTCCAAGAGGGGAAACAATGAGCTGCTCTCACAAGGAAGTCAGGCTAACATTAGACTTTAAATTTCAACTTTTGTGCTTTGGAAAAGGAGTAGTGGGTGATTAAGGCTTCCTTTTTTCCCCTATTATTTTCTGTGTTCTGTGGAGGGCATTTTTAAAAGCAGTTTGATTCAACATTTGTAAGTGGATGAAGTACAGCTTGTTAAACAGCCGGCATTAATCTCCTGATATGTCTGGCTTAGAAATGAGACTTGAGTTCGTGCTTACTAATGACACTGAGAAATTGAGCTCCTTCATTATTGCTAATGAAGGTGGAAAGGTTAAATTTAGATCTAAAGTAAGCCTCTGTGAAAAAACTGGATGGGTTTCTTTAGTATGTGTTACGTGAGATATATATGAAATTTCTTGGGGGGGAGGGGTGGTTTTGGGGTTTTTTCCCCCCTTTTAAATACCATTTCCCTGATATTTTATCTAGCTTCTTTCCATAGACTGTTCAAAACAGGGGAGATGGTGTTATGTTCTCACATAGTTTTCTTTTTCTCTCTGCTAGTACGTTCACAGAGCTTTTCAATGAAGGGAAAAGAATTTTAGACATAAAAACTGCAAAAGCTTAAGACTGTCCTATAAATAACTTGCCTTCTGATTTGTGCAACTCAGACTCCAGGGATAAATACCACCAGCATAAATGGTGAGATTGGGATTTTTCTTGCCAGGAGTTGGGCATATTTTAAGTTGCGAATCTGGAATCATAGCAAGATATTACAAGGAATGTTTTTTAGCTCATAAAGTGTACTGATTCTGAAAGTGAACGAAATGAGTGTGTTTGTACTGCTCCTTTAAAATGATGGAAGTGAATTTGTGCAATGGTGTAAAGTACAAGACATCTACTCTATCCTAGCAAAAGCTGACCACTCTGAGAGATTTAAAAAGTGCCTTGATTTTATTAATACACTTCCATCAATCTGTTTATTAATATATTTTAAACTCCATTTCACAAATAAGGAAGCAGAAGGAGACAAGACAGATGTTTAATCAAAACCATTGGACAGATCAGTGACAGATTTAGAAATAACCTTTTGACCAAGAAAGCTAGTAGGGAGGGCGTGATGAACAGCTGTCTTTATAGTTTGTGTAGGCCTTCTTTTGCTTGAGAATGGAGCAGCCTCTGCTCCTTGAGGACATAAAAACCTTTGTAATACACATTTGTAAAGACATATTTGTAAGTCTTGCTCAGTTGTTTGTTTATCTGAAGTCTGCAGCTTACAGAATATTCAGCAGATAAAGGAGAAGAGGACAGGAAAAAAGGATGATTAGTAGGGAAAGAAGAAAAGAGGAGCAGCTGATCTTTAAAAAAGGTATGGGGTTTCAGTACCATGTAAATGAGAATTGGGAGAGTGGTATATGGGTTTTACAGTCAAGAACATGCAGGTACTTACTACAGAGTAAAGGAAATAGTTAATTCCTCATAGCTGGCCCTCATGACAGCCATGGTGAGCACTTTGCAGGACTTAGGCTGCCTATTTATATGACAGGTTTATTCAGAGTATCAGGTGTACAGAAGAGCTGTTCAGATTATCTGCAAAATGGATGCCTTATCATATCAAAGAACACTTAGAAGATTTGTTTTGTTTAGACTGGGTAAATAAAGGCTAAGAAAAGATATGATTTCTGCTGAAAAAGTATGTCAGAGGAATAAACTATGGAGACCAGAGAAGTAAAATACTACATAAGCCAAAGGTCAATATTGGCAGAGTCACCAGAGGTTGTGAATAAATTCAGGTAGAGAAAAAAAAAGGTGAGAGTCTGTGATGTGATTTTCTACAGCATCTGGAGGGTAGAATGAAAGATTTCAAGTGTTGTATACACCCTATGCCCAGCTGAGTCTCAAACTGTGAGGAGATGGGTGGGTTACCTTGTCAAGTCATCCCCCTTTTGAAAGGTATGAATCCAAGATGCAATTCTCTTTCTGCCCATCGCCATAGCAAGGGCTTCTGTCGTTAGCTTACTTTGAGAGAGCTGTGTAAACAGTGTCCCATGGCTCAGAGAGCGGTTTCCTGATGTGAAAAACTTCAAATATTTGAGAAATTTACTCCCTTCTAAATGAAGCAGAACTTCTACTTTTTTTTTTTTTTTTAAATCAAAAGGCAGAAGGAATTGTGACTCATTTAGAAAAGGTGAAAATTTAACTGCACAGGTTTTGCAAAGCTGGGGTAAGCAAACCCAGGGAGCTCAGCAGTAGTGTGGTTACTGCCGGCACCTCGCTGTTGTGTTTCTTGGGAGAGGCTGGCTCTCAGTGCAGAGGAGGGGTCACAGCAGCACACATTGCTCCCTGGGCTGTGTTGGCCTTTGGTTTTCTATGTGAGCACCCTGCTTTGGACAACTGAGCAAACCCAACCATCCTAGGTTGTGCATGGAGGCTATGGAAGTGTTTTTGGGCCCCTGGCAGTTGCCTAGGGAGTCAGTTACCTTGCTGCTCTCCCTTGATAAATGCGGTTTAATAATTAGTGTCCATCTGGAAGAGATGTTACTTCTCTAGCTTGTCTAAGCCTGGACAAGGAATTTGCTGACGCAGGTGTACATTAGGGACATAAGCTTCATTATTGCTAATGAAGCAGTTAAAGACATATTGCCAGGAAGCTTTGTTTTTTTGCAAGAGACAGTTCATTGGGAGTTTTGGTGTGTAGCTGTGCAGTATAGTTTGTTTCCTGGATATTATGCATATGGCACAAAGCTCAGTTAGAGCCTCAATTTTGAAGTGTAGAAACCATAACTAGAAGGAAAACTGCATCAGCTGCTGCTACAAAGGGAGAATGTTGAGTATTGTTAACAGGTTGTTTATCCTAATGGGGCAAATATTATTTCACATTTTATTTTTGTTGTATGAACTCTTCACTGTTTCCTGTAGGCTATGGAAATGTCTTGTCGCGTTCCAGATTCTTCTGCAGTCTCATTTACGTCCAGAAATGGTTGGGGGAACAAAGTTTGTTTGGATTTGTTTTTTTAAAAGGGTCAGGTTGTAATTGATTTTCTGCCCCTGAACAGCCTGTGGAACTGATTCCTTTGCCTGGAAAAGGCACTTTCAGAAATGGAAAGAACCTACTTACAGTATAAGCAATGCCAGTTTAAATGATGTTTAACAAAACAAAAAGAACACTTACAAGTTGCTCTATTTTATTCAAGACTTTGTGGAACACTGATTTACCTGACCTTTGATAACAAATTAACAAGATTATGATGAGCAATTAATGGCTCTGGGGCAGGGCATCAGGTCAAACAGATGAAATCCCCATTTGTTCCGGAATTTATTTAGCACGAGTAGGCTCATGTAAGTTCTGGAGATTCATCACGGTCTCGGATACAAAGCCCTGGTAACTCCTCATTTCTTAGTGCTGTTATTTCCTCTCCTGTGAAACCCAAGCTCACTTATTTTTTAACCTGTTCTCTAATCAAATGCAGTGAGTTATCTTTCCTTAGTTCTTTGAAAATACTCTACAAAATCATCTGTGCATTTTTTGTGAGTTTAGACACAATGAACCTCAAGTAGTTTCATTCATAACATGCTGTATGTGCCTTAGCCTTGATGAAATTGCAGCTTGGATGAATTTGATCTTATCAGCCTTGTGGAAAGAGCAGTGGTTTTTGTGATGTGAAATGAGTGATATTTGATGGAGGCGGCTTTGACAAATTAATCTTCCAAGTCTTGACTGGATTTGGAGTTAGGTTGTTAGTCACTGCGGTGGGAAGAACTATATTTAATTTTTACCTATGGCATAAAGTGATAAGGAAATTGAATTTATTATCTTTTAATGATAAAACATGATGTCCATAAATTTATTTATCTCCATAAATGAAATAGAAGTTCTGCATAACCCAGTGTCAATGGTGACCTAAGATTTTAACCCCCCTATTTTTAATCATGCTATGAAATTTCCTGTTTCTCTTTTTAAAAAGAATCTTTTCAATTTCCATCTCTCAAAATACAAGAATTTCTGGCTAAGAGTATACTCTTTATTCTTTCTTCTAGTTATATTTGAATTTTATCTTGATTTTGGTTTGCCTTGTGTGCAAAGCAGAAGTCTCTGTGTTCACAAAGCCAAGTCTGTGTGAGATTATGCAATACACATGTACTTCAAGTGTCTCCAAACAGAATTCAAATGTTCCTAAATCCAGCTGTGTAGTACAGTGCTGACTTTGTTTTCTGTGTCCTACAAGTCCTGAGTTCAGATTAGTGGAAGTTTGATTCCTTGCCTGTTACTGTGTTTTATCCAGAATGGAGCAGTGTTGAAATTGTGAGATATTTGACCACATTTTTCCATGAAGTGGAGTCTGAGGGGATGTTTGCTGTGTAACTTGAGACATATGTCTGTCTTCTGTCATAGCAGATGTTTTGAATTATTTTTTTAAAAGATACTACCAGTTACTATAAACCAAGCTATCTTTCCTAACCACCATCTGTCACTGCAAAGGAAGGAAGGGACATCCCCACTGGAATAAAGGTGGAGCAGGAGTAGAAGCCCAGCTCCTACTGCCGCTTCCCATTGTCCTTCACAGTCTTTTATTGATTTTTATGGTGTCAAGAATAAGAATACTCAATAATGAAAATCATCATTCTGAATGTTGAAATCATCCTCTGAAATGGATATGGACAATTTTTATATCTAAGGGAGGATGGAGGGGGGAAGCATTACAACTTTGTTCAAGTAATTGTCAAATTTATATGTAGAGCCTGCATCTCTGGGATGGTGGTAGATACACTGATAGAGGGGTTCTGAGATAAATGTTAGTAATAAAATGACAGGTTTTTATTTTAACAATGTGTAAAGGGCTCTTTGAATGGCTTTAACCTCTGGTCTTTTTTGTTTGTTTGTTTTATTTTTTTTAAGGAATGAGCACTGAATGACAGTACTCAGGTAGCTGACTTTCTTCTTAAAAATCTCAATTTGTAGCATTTGGAGGAAAAGTTACTTCCCATTCTGCAACAATTATTTCCAGAAATTAAGCTAATGGTGAGTTGGATCTAAGGTTATTATATCTGCTGCTTCCTTCAGGTAAACATGAACTTAAATTAAGAATGTATTATTCTCAGAGCGTGGCAAGTACAAGGATTTATCACAATAAGAATACTGTTTTGCTATTGTTTATAAAAAACACTGAAACAAAGCCTCTAGGTTACAATTCAACTCCCCTACAATTATCAGGCTGACATTTTATAAAAGAGCTATTGATAGAACCCTTATTAAGAGTGTATTCAAACCACCTTTGAAAAATATGTGTGAAAAGTAGTTCAAAATACACTGGTGAGCATTACAAGCAGTAGGGTCCATGGTAGTTACAGGAAGCAGTCTTTCCATATTATGCAAGAGAGTTACTGAAACCAGTTGCAGTGATATATTTAAATTATTGGGGGTGGGATGGGAATCCTGAGATCTGAACATATGTTAAATGATAGAAGTGAGACTTTCAATGCCACTTAACTTATATTTACTGTGAACAGATGGGATTTTTGTTTTCTAATTCTGAGCTGCCTTTAGGAATTCCATCCTAGACCAAGCCCAAGATACAATTTTTTCCCCAGTCACTTAGTCACAGAAAAGACTGAAGGTGTGAGGATATGTCAAAAATTGTTCTGCACTTTTTGCTTGTAGTTATTAGTGATATTTTCTAACTGGAAGAACTGTAATTAAAATCAGATGGCAAATATATCCTGAAATTTTTATGCATGAAAAATTTGCCAGCACTGCCAGGTGCTGGTGCCATTTCAGAAACATAGTTGGTTTTGCTTGCTATATCTGAATGGGTTGCTGTGAAAGTTTATTTTCAATCTCAGCCTAGTTCTGGAAGGAAATAGATAGAAGAATGGCTTAGAATATAGCTCCAACATTTTCCTCATTTTTGTCCCTGCTTTAGAAGAAAGAGGATTACTGCTGAGATAGGATATTGCTCATATATTTTTAAACAGTACTGGTGTGTAATGCTGGAAAGGATCATATACCATAATGTTAATAATATGCAATTAGGTAGCAGTCTGTAAAAATCCCCAAAACCAAAACTATTTGGTGATCAAAAGACAGGCTTATGTTCCACCAGGTCAGATAAGCATATCCCCTACTTTGACTAAAGTTTCCAAGAACTTCAGTAGCTGGAATTTGGGATTGCAGTCACTATAGAGGCTCAACTTAATTGGCTTTAATGATCTTTGGCCAAGTGACTTCTCTCACTGTCTTGGAGGTGATGCATTGGTGTGTGTGTGTGTGTGAAGGAAATACTTCAGTTTGAATAAAACTGAGCTGTCCTCAAACAATGTGACATTTCCAGCTCCTCAGATTGTGTGGAACCTAATTCACACTCAATGTAATCATTTACACTTCAGCGTTGGCTAATCTTCAACTGCAATCAATAAATCAGCCTGGACAGGGAGAGAGCAGGCGAGTCAGAAACGTATTGTGGTGTTTGCTTTTGTAGCCTTTTTGAGAGGTCAGATAATGGAGACATCAGTGAAAAGCAGGATAAACAGCAGGCTTCTTCCAGTGCAGTAGTGTTTCCCCTCCTTACATGGGAGTGTGAATTTAGCTTTAGAGGAAGCAGCCAAATCATTGGTTGTGTTTATAAGCAATATAATTCAGACATGGCAGATGGAAACTTCAAACTTCTTTCACAGAACACAGAGAGTAGATTTTGAGTGAAAATATCAGTGTCCAAACCTTCTTTACAGAAAACAATGGTTTGAGTTTTTTCAACCTCATTAGTTTTCCAGTGGTTTTTTTTCAGTTATTTCAGTGTGACTTCAACACTCAAAATGAAAGCTGGTTGTGGTGCACATATGTGTGAAGGAAATACTTCAATTTGGATAAAACTGAGCAAACCTCAATGTGTCACTTCCAGGCTGTAATGGAACCTAAGTGTGCTATCTCCTAAGTGTCTTTGTCAGCAATGATAATTTCTGTGGTGGATGAGACTACAATATTTATCCATTGACCTTTATTATCTGGGCTGTTTCATGCAAATATATTTTTTTTCCTCTACTGTCTTGTAATCCAATAGACTTGATAAACACCATGGTTTTATCTCTGTTCTTGTTGTGTGGATGTTTTGGCCCCTTGCCATGTTTCATAGGCCCCAAGCAATGGTGCCTCTGGTAGTTAGAGGTGCCATTGCTGAGACTGTTGTTTTAACAGGAAAGGAAAATGCTGAATCAGAACATCTGTTGAGAAGTGCTTTGGCAGGGAGTTTGTCCTCAAAACTACGAAGTAGGTTGTTCTGACTCTGAAAGCTGGCAATCTTGGGCTTGCAGAGGAGAGAAGTATGTGAGAGCTTTATGGGGTTGTGTTCTGCCCAACAACAGATGTGTTCATTTGGCCGTAGTTCAGAAGATTTACAGCAACCTTATTAGAAAAGTGAGCCAAAAGGCAACACACTCTGGTAGTTGATGGTGATTTCTTACATTGCATTGGTACTGCACAATAATTTTGCAAGAAGGCAGAGCCAGCTATGAGACAGATGGAGCCACATATGTTTCCACACCCAAGAGAGAGGTTTGTATATAGAATTACAGTCAGGAATAAGGCTGAGTGAATGATATCAAAGGTTATTCACACAGAGATGTCTGGATTTGTAGATAAATTCACTCAGATTGGTTGTTTTTGTGTTAACTTTCTGACTATAAAAGAAGTCTATAAAGCAGTAAATAGTGAAGAAGTGCTTGAAGATTATTCCATTCTGAACTCAAGAACCTTGCATGACTTGTGTATGTGGTCTCTTTCTCAAACTTGAAATGGTCAAACCACTTTCTTCCCTTTTCCCCAATGGCACCTTGCCACTACCACCACCCAGAAAAGTTTAGTGTGAAGAGAGATGCCATGTTTTTCCCTCTCACATGCTGCAGCGCCAAAAAATTATGCAAAAGGAGGTTAGGGCTTCTGCCATGCTGAGCCTCTGCAGCAAAGCAGGGAACAGACACCAGCCAGGTTCCTGCTTGCTTGCTGTAGCATCAGGTAGAGGGAAGAAAGTTCATTCAGCAGGGCTTTGATTCCAGGCAGCAGAATCCTTGGACTGAAAACAGGTCAGGGAGCGCCAGTGTCGCCCAGGGCAGCTGGAGCACGTAACATCTCATAGCCAACACGTGTAAAAGGAGTGTTGTCTCTGGTGTGAGTAAAAGGAGATTTTTTTTTAAGTGTTCAGATTATTATTCACTGTTATAACTTCCTCCTTTAATCTTCTGCCTTTTTAGAGACAATGGGACTAAAAAGATTTGTCTGTGTTTTAGCCTTATTAAGTCTCTTACGTGAACATAAAATGAGAACAGTGCTGTGGAGGACTGAGCTCCCAGAGTGCACACAGCTAAGAGCTGTTAAGGGCTGAGTAAATGCACTAAAGGTAATTTGCAGACAGATAACTGGATCTTCCTAACAAATTCCCTTCCCCTGTTACAGTCAGTTTAATGTACCATAACACTCTTCCTTTTGTAAGTGAGGGAAAAAATTCACTGCTGGGATTAAAGCAAGCACAGAGAATTTCAGATGAGGGAGAAGACAATAAAGTTTGGGAAGCCAAATGTTGGTAGTCATAATTGTAAAGCTTCCATTCCTAGGCTACTCAGTAATTTTCAAACTGACTTTTAAAAAAATATATAACATTTGAGAACAGATGTTGTATATCTTTTCTAGTTCATCCTAGAACAAATCACATGTGTATGGCTCATAATTTGTTTCTATTTCTTTGTTACATATCACATATATTTCCTTGAGGAGAAGTTAGTTTCTAGAAATACTAAACAAACCTTCAAGTCAAGCTGAAGAACTGCAGATAACTGACACTGCTAAAATGTAGGTCCCATTGTCTTGGTGAAGACTGGTTTGTATGGGACAGATATTACTGCTGTCAACAAAATTAATTCAGGCAGTAGGGATCCTACAGGCTGAGGGATTCTGCATGTATTGTAAAACAAGTTCAAGAAAACTTAACAACTTAACAGCTAATTTAACTTTCCAACAGGAAGTTGTAAATGGTTTGGGGTGGGCTGTAAACATTAGCATATCCAGCCTGTTAGTGAGGCACTGCTGAAAAGCGGAGTCACAATTCCAGAAGATGAGTTAGGTGGGGGGTGTCCCAGTTCAGTTGTGCAGTTTCTTCCAGCCATGGCCTGACTGGAAACAACACTGATGAGCAGACACGAGAATACAGATTCTGCTATGTGACATCACACACTGGTGTGTCACATGATTTGGGACATGGAGGGGTCCTCCCTTCCACTGCAGGGTTGTCCTGGAGAACCAGCCAGGTAGATTGTGAGGCATTGCCTATATCCTGTAACATGCTTAAGTACTTCTGAGAATAAGAGACTGGATACAGTGCTGCATTACCCCTGTGCTAGATTAGCTCACTTGATTTCTAATCAGGATATGTTGAGCACTGTTTAAATTGCCTAATATTAAACAGACACATGTAATTCTCTAGATACATGAAGTTCTGCCTACTTCAGAAAAAGCTGGTAGAAAGGTACCCACAACATATGATTCCCTTTACTCGAGCCTGTAACAGAAAACTAGAGGACTGAGCACCTGATATTTTGGCACTTATCTCTGTTCCTGCTTTCTACCCTTTTGGCTTCCTCTTTGTTCCTGCTGTGGTCCTGTGGCGACAATAGTAGCTAGAAGAGCTGGGATATTCCTTCCCATTTGGCCTTTCTGGTAGTTGAGCCAAGTTGCTGTTGCAGTAGCAGCAAGTCCCGCTGCCTGCAGCCTGCCCAGAAGAATGGGAAAGGCAGAGCAACTGGAGCTGTGAGATGCAGATTAAGAAACATCTTCAAAATACTGAGCAATATATTTCAGCCTAAATGTATTGCAGTAGATTTGCCACAATGTCAAGGGTGTTTTAAATTGCACTCAGGGATGTAGTTGAAGTCAAACAAACTGGAGATAAGTCATCTGCAGTACTTTGAATGCTTCAACAGAACTATCTGACAGAGCTAAGTGATCAAACCTTATAGGGCCAGTGGGAGAGACTAGCTCTTTGCTTTGGAGCTGACTGCCCTTCTGTGAGTGTGCAGACAGTGCCAGCAGAATACCAGTGACAGCAGTGTGACGTGCTCCTGCATAACACCTCTGCAGAGCCTGGCTGCTCACTTTGTTGCCACCCACAGTTTCCCATATGTGCACTATCACCCCACATGTGAGGTAGCTCTTCAGATTTTAATTGCGGGTAACCAGTGCACGTTCCAGAACTGAAAGAAGCCCTGAAGGTTTTCAAATCACCACCAGACTGCCTGTTTGTTCATCTTCTGTTATTGAGAGGTGTCAGGAAACGAGGCCAAAATTGCCTTTTTACAGCACTGTGGTAGTGGTTCACTGTGGGTTCTAGGGAATGCCTCTAGAGGTAAATGTTGCTTCTCACTAGAAGTGCTCCAGACAAGCAGGCTGGAATGATAGTGCTGATGATATCAAATATTTAAGGTGAACTTCAGAGGGAAGTGAGTGGTAACTTTTGGAATGATTAAATTATCACCCAGAAAACATTTGGCATTTGTATATGAAATACACATCTGGCAAAGCATGTGAAATACTTATATGTCATAGGGCAGTTCAGCTGAGCCATCCACTACAAGACCAGTTCTGCTGAACAACACTTTATGTCTGGTATTTATATCTGGTATTTATATCTGGTATCTGAAAGCTTCTTGCTCCTATAGGAACCACAGTGCATGATATTAAAAAGCTACAGCTGTTTCAAGACAGACTGCAGTGGCTGCCATAACCATTTCCTATAATTTTAAGGAGCTGTAAGCAAGAAAAAAAAAAAAGAGAGAGTGTGATCGTGAGGTTTAGGTGCAGGGAGTCTAACCAGTGAACTTCCAGTTTTGCCATTTGGAAGAGCAAAGTTACTAAATCTTATAAAAGAGGAGGATAGCTTTTTGGAGCTTCTAAATTTGCAGAGAATTCAGTGTGAAGTGGGACAGCTAAGCTCAGGCCTGACATATTGCTTATCCTCTTTTCTTGGCGTTTACTTTCAGATAAAACCAGCTGCATTCAGAAAAGTGGTTCAGTGCTGAGTGCTTCCATGACCTGGAACTGGAGCAGTTGTAATTGACAGGAGTTCCCTTTCTTGTATTTATCTTGATAAACAAAGTCTTTTTCCTATCACTAATATTTCCAACTTCTCTAGATACGCTGTTTTCATCAGTATCAGTGGCTGTCCTGCTGGAGCCCTTTGGACTCTGCACCACTCCCATTCACATGATGCTCTCACATTCCTCCTGGAGACAAAAATGCATGCTCATGCTGCTAGAGAGTGGAAACTTACTGATTGTACAAAGCTTGGCAGGAGCTCCTGTTCCAGCCTCCTGACAGGAGCAGGGACAGGCTGCATTTCTGTAAGTGCTGAGCCAATCAAAGCCTTCTTGTCTCTGCACTGATGCTTCTTCTCTGCCTGTTTGTTCCTTTCTCCATTCTTATGACAAGTATGCAAAGCAAGAAAGCTGCTTTTTTCTGTGCCTAGTCAGTGATGTAGGCAACGTTTGCAGCAAATGCAGACCCATTGTGACAACATTTCTGCAAGAGCCCTGCAAGTGAAACTGCCTACAGCAGGAGCACAGATTATGTTTAATGTCTGACACAGCCATCTTTTAACATGTTAGAGGAGATGGAACAGTTCCTTCGGAGTCCCCAAATGAATTAGCACTGCAAACTGGCTTTCTGCTGCCTGGAGCTCTGTCTATGCTCCTTGTTTTAACTCTTTGCTAGCCACAATCCAGACCACAAAGAAAACTGCAGTAAACAATGACGTTCATAACTGCATGAACGTATGTTTTTATTGTAATATTAATTTACATAAGCTATTGCCTGTCGTGGAAGAGTGTTGCAAATCAGCATCAACGTGTGGCTATATTGGAAGAGAATAGCTCAATGCATAGTATTTTTTCCCATTTCCCTTTTTGAAACATTCCTACTAGCAAGCTTTAAGGAAGTAGTTCAAGCACATCTGGTCACCCCAAAGCCACACCTGTGCAGATGCTTCAGGGGAAGGCTTGGTGAGTTACTCCTGAAGGTTCAGAGCAAAGGCAGTGTGTTTCTACCCTTCCTTCCACTGCTTGATGCCCTTTTCATGAAGTCCTATAAAACATGCATTTTGAATGGGTCATATTACAGGCATTTACACAGTCAGAGCTGCACATTGATTAATGACCAGCATTAAAGGTATGTCTCCAAATTTTCATCAAATTATCCAAGACTAGCTTTCCAACTGGGTTATGATAACTTTTATTTTGCAGGCATGCATTTGCATCCAGTATGCCTGAATTTATGGTATATTAAACCTATCAGAACAAAGACTTAGTCATCTGTAATTGTATTATTAACACTGCCAGTCTGATATTTGGAAATTTAAGTCTGAAAACAAATTTTCTTATTATAATTCTCACTGGATAGTAAGGAGTTCTAAAGAGCTAAGTCTGAGTTTGGCTAAGCTGTGGTGCAATATTGAGTATAAATACACTGTCAGTTGATCTCTGGTGGGTGGTGATCTCTGAATGCCAAGGGAGAGGAGGATTAGTGCTGTACCATTACTTAGGTTGAGACGTGCTTTGAAGAATGTGAAAAACTATTTTTGTTATCAGCAAAACCCATAAGGCCCGGGTTCAGTTAGAAGTTTCTGCTTTCCTAAGAAATATTTAAAACCCTAATAAACACAGAGAACCAGCTTGCACTTCCAAGAAGATAACACAGATGAGCTAATACTGTTTCCCTCCCTATCCTTCTGTTCTCCTACTTGGCTGCTGACTGTGGCCATGCTGTGACTCACCAGCTGTTGTGAATGGGGAGCACTTTGGCTGGAAGTGAGTGTAGGACAGGGGAGTGCTTGGAGACTGTCCCCACACTCACCAGTCAGTTCCTTCTTTGAGGAAGGGCACAGTGACATGAGAACAGTCACTGCACTCTTCTGCTGGACTTTAGGTTCAGCACTGTATTCAGAGAAGGAAGGTAATAAACTTGGTAGGTTTTTCAGCAGGACATTGGTAAAACATTGATTTGTTCCAGATTTCCCCCTTACCCTTGCTGCTTTCCCTCTCCTGTCCACCAAGTCATTGCCTTGAGTCACAGTGCATTTGTTATCACAATCTGTGCTGCAGCACTTTTCTAAAAGGCAGTTTTCCCTGCTAGTACTCCTTCTGATGAGAACCCCAAACCTTTATAGACTGTAGTCATTTCTAAGTGACAGGATTACCAGAACGTGCAATGATGAAGAGGCCAGCTTGACTAAAGTTGGGTAGGCCCTGGTTAAAACCTCTGTAACTCAAACAGGGAGAGGGAAAATGTCGAGTAGTGAATGGACAGGAAGTCAGAACGCTTAAAGCCCACAATGTTGTTTTTTTCTTAGCACTGAGTATTTTCACTTTCATTGAAGTTTATTTTCTTGTTGGTAAATTACTTTTTCATTGTTTGCTTTTTAAGAGGGAAAATATTTTTTTCATGTAAGCAGTGAGTTGAACTTTCAATTTTTAACACAAAGAGAGCTTGTTTTATGGAGCCATGGCCAATAAGAGAGATTATATATCAAAGTGTTTTCTTTAGCTGAAAATCCTGAGAACAAGTAAAACTCAGAGAAAAGAGTCTTCAATGCAAAGAGTAGCTAGAGGCCTTGTTTTGGTTAACTTGCTTGATTTCAAGATCAAAGAGAAATTTATGGATAACAGTAATGCTATGGAGACAGTTGTTTGAACTTTGGATTTGCTAACTAACAGCTGCTGATATCCTTGAGAGGAAGATCCTTGGTAGCAGCGCAAAACAAGCTCACTGCTTTCATCTGCACTGGGAAAAGCTTGGCTGAAAATATCACTGCTGTGAATAGAAGAGCAGAGAGAAAGAGTGGTTGTAGGGGCTGCCTGGAAAAATCACAGAGGTGAAGGACAAAGTGTTCTCAGTCTGATATGGACGAAGTTAAGATTAAGATTGATTGGATTTGATTGCCCTGTGGTGAGGTGAGTTCCCTAGGGAATTAGATTGCATGTTTGTGTAAAGCTTGTATTTTGCTCTCAAGTTGGAAATGTTTCTCAATATGAGACATATCTCAGAGCTTATCTAGGAAAAACACAGAGATTATGGGAAAAAATCACTTTTTCAAAAAATTGCAAAGTGGGAATTCAGAAGTCCTAGTTTAGGCCAGAAATAATGTTAAAGGCATACTGTAGTCTTCCCCCCGCCTTTTGACATGTAGAAGGATTTGGATTTGGCCTTTATGTTCTGCCCCTGTCTGACCTGTAGCAGCTCTAAGGGAATTGTGCTGACAACTCATGATAAGGCAAGGCAGAACTTGTACTGGAAAGAGTGTTTTTCAGGCAGTTATCAAAGTCCTTGCAGCTTCCCATCAAAGCAAACAAATCCACAGCAAAATGAATTGAATGTGGTAGTTGATCCTGAACTCTTTAACAACCAACCAGCACAAAGATACTGACACATTCTCTTTGGCTGGCGTTGTTAAATCCTAATGGACTTTCCCCACCCTTCACCTGTCTGACTTGCCTTCTATCTTGCTTTCGAGTTCCTCTCCACCAAGATTTGAACTGTGTTTACCAACCCACTTTAAGCCCAGCTTCAGCTGGAAGCAGGCCCAACCTGTGGCAGAAAGGGCCTAAAACTAATTTGTTGTAGCAAAGATGTATTTGACCAAAAGCAGACAAGTATGTGCTTTATGGAGTGTTTCGTGCTGCCTTCCAGCAGGACAGAGCTGAAAACTGCAGCCCTTTTAAGAGCAGTAATGCAATTATGTGTTTCACAAGTTCTTTCAAAATCCTTTAATGAAAACCAGCCAGTTGTGTTGTTATCAGCAGTGCTGGGGAAGGCAGTGTGAAAGCACAAGGTGTTATACTGCAAGGGTCCTGAGAACCCCTGAGATTGGCGTGTAAGGCAATACTGAGCAGATAGCTACAAAACCATTGCAATAGTGCCTTCTGACTACTAAATATGCATTAAAAAAATAAAATTACTCCTATTACAGTATTGCTACTACTACCACTACTAATTAGATCTGATCGTGAGGCTGTAGCAAATGTGGCCTTTGGGAAGTTGCTGCTTGTTTCTACAATGGCTAAATATGTGTATAAACCCAAGTTATTTGACAGCATATTTTGAGATTTGAGGCATAATGCACATTTATATTCTGTAAAAACTGTAGTTTCATCTATATGCCAACTTTGCTTCAGAAGTCCCTTTGAAAGGGCTGCAAAATTGTGCTCTCTGAAATCCACCTGGAGTGTGTGTAGTCAATGGGCTTGCTTCTCCTGACTTCACAGGGCTTTGATAGCAGAGCACATATGAAGTGAAATTTGTATATTCATGAGCATTCTCATGAAGATACACAGAGCTATCTCTACAAAAAATTGGAAAAAATACACAGCCTCTGTTAGTCTAACTGAGAATTTTTTATACAAAGATGGAAACAGGTTTGTTTTTTTTTTTAATGACCCCACAGTTAATTTCTAATATTAGTAACAAATTACATAAATCCTGCCTGTGTGAGTTATAAAGAAATCTGGATCAAAGATGTCATTTATCAAACAATGGCTGCTCAGAAAGCTTTCATTCATGTGCTGTCCATGCTTTTTCTGGAGATTTTGGCTCAAGGTAAACTTATCAGAATAATCAGATACCACATAGAGTCCAAATATCAAATAGATTTAGCAGTGGCTTGGATGAGATGAAACTTATCTTTTAGCAAGAAAGAGACCAACTTCTCACTCAAAACATGCATTGATGCCTTGCAGCACAAGCCTTCAAATGTCTAAAAACTAAAGCAAAACTGCATGAATTGTTTGCCTTCACTCACAGTAATACCAGCATTCCCCAGATGGTGTTACAGCAGGTTTTTAACCAGAGATGCACAAACTAAGGTAGATGCAACTGCTTATTGAAAACTTCCTTGGCTCAGCCTGACATCTGCCCAGCTCGCTCAGTTCTTGGATTGAGTTAATAGCAAGGCAAGGAAAAAGATTAATTTTGGTGGTTTAAAGATGAGCAGCTTGTGCTTTTCCCCTTCAGTCCTGTGGGGAACATGCAGAAAGGA
Source organism: Oriolus oriolus (assembly GCA_013400235.1). NCBI lineage: Eukaryota > Metazoa > Chordata > Aves > Passeriformes > Corvidae > Oriolus > Oriolus oriolus. Next base: position 3,066,699 of record VXBT01007138.1, on the reverse strand, counting down.
GCAGGTTGGTGCTGCTGATGAGTGCAGTGTATTTGCTGGTGCTGTTTGCTGGCCACAATGGCAAGGAAATGTAACAGTGTACTTGGTTCTCAGCGTTACCAAAATAGACCCACACTTCACTGATCCCCAAGGCACTCTGAAACTGCTTTGACTACATCACTTCTGCTTTCTGGTATAATTGATTTCACTGATACCTGGTTTTACTTATATCACAAAGGTACTTTGGGTGCAAAATGTGCTGCTGTGATGGCATTACCTGGCTAGCAGATTGGGAAAGAAAGCAAACCTTGACAGAATGTAGGTATGGGAAGAATGGTATTATTTCAGCCACATTTTTAAGAGATTTTTTTTAACTCTAGCTCTCTTGTGTGTTCTGCTAGAAATCAGAAAATATGTTTGAGGACAGGTTCTCTTTTCGCTTGCTCTGATCAGCAGGTCTCCTTCCAGAATAAAGACAGTGGCATGAATGGCATGAATGAAAACAACTACCAAGGTTTAGGCTTTGAAGCAATCAAGTTGTGTGTGTAAGCCTGATTATTCTTAACTTCCACTGCAAGTTTCCAGCATTCCCAGGTGCTGAGGTTGTCTTATCAGTTTTATAACATAAATTAATGGAGGATAGTTAGTGAGCCACATTCTCAGCTGTTGCAGATCTCTGCTACATTTGGAAGCTATGCCCAGTTCACAGTGGTGAATTTGGCCTGCTCCTATAATTCATAGTTCTGCATATTAATTTGGGCACTGTTGAAGGGGGGCTTAAAAACTGAGTCACTGAAATGAATCCAGTTAAGAGGATGGGCATTCTAAAAGGCAGTATATGACTGATGCCATGGGCCCTGCAAGCTCAGGGTAATTAGGTTTCATACTTCACTTCCTGCACCTGAGCTGTTGCCTAAGGGACAGCAGAATTTCCTGTAGTGTTCATAAATTCAGTCCTGGCTGCAGAGTCTCTGGACAATTCACCTGGCAACTTCTCAGTGTTTTGTTTTCCTGCTACATTCATACAGACCCTAAAACTTACAGATATTTTAATTTACTGCAGCCACCTCTTTTAAATAAAAAAAATCAGTTATGTGACCTTCAGAAATAATCAGGCCTATCTTGGATCTCAAACTTTCCAGTGCTTTTTTTTTTTTTTACTAAAAGTAAAATGAAAGTGTCTTTAAGAAAGGTTATAAATTTAGAAGAACAATACCTTTCTGTGAAGAGCATTCATCAGGGAAGGGTTCATGCCAGCTCTGAGGAAAGCCACACATTTGGGTGCAGTTGTGGAACAGAGACAGAAAATGGTAGTGCTGCAGGTACAAGGCATTGAGAAAGTCTTGGAGCTGGATCTGACTTATCTGTACGGAATCCACTTCTGTGTGGGAGAATCTTTCATTTCCTATATCCAGCTTTAAAAAGCAGAGTCTGATTTCCTCAAATGTGCGGAAACATGTAGAATGAATGTTCCAGAGAAAGTGAGAGCAAGCCTGTTCAAAACCAAATCAGTGGCACTCAGTAACACTTCCATGGGAGTGGCTTTCAGCTCAACCAGTAGTCTTCTGTCCTTTTTCCATCTGAGTAAGTAGTATTAAATACTGTAATTTATTTGAAAATAAATGAAAGGGACACTGTTGGTTCAGGGAAAAAAATCCCTTTACTCCATTATTTTTGTTACCCCCTTAGAACTCCCTGCCCTTTAAAATTGTTTTACATTCATAAGATCTAATTTTCATTAAGCAGCCACACCAGTTTGAATCAATGACAGGCTGTCAGGCACCATCCTTGAAGATACACTACCCAGGGGAACCTACATAAATAGGACAGAGAAAGGGAAGGAGTTAGAAAAGGCAAGGTTAATCTTATGCCTGTGGGAATAATCTCCTTTCATCAAGTAAGGTAGCCAACAGTCCTCCCTGCTGTGGTAAAGAACAGACGGCAATGGTACTGGTTGTAAAAACTGTACGTGATCACTGTAGCCCTAGGAGTTATGCATGCCTAGGAACCAGTGCCACACACCTTTCTGATCTGTTTAGTTTCCCTTATATTTACTTTCCGTTAATTAATTTGTGTCTTTGGGATGCAGACCATAGCTGCATGCTGTACTTAAGATGTGGGTAAAGCAAGGATTTCTACAGCAGCCAAATGATACTTTTCAAAATGTTTTCTCTTTATATTCACTCAGATATCAGAGTCCTGTAAATACAGATGTTCACACAGCTTTGTTTCCTTTAAGTGAGATATAGGAAGCAGAAAAGCATCTAAAGATTTACTCAGATTGAATTAGGCAGCACTTACGCCTCGTGTTGTAGGGCCTTACATCAGTGATTGCAGGAGGAGGTGAAGTAGCCGCTGCATTTTTGCTGTACTTACAGTGACTGGTTCCTCATGAGTGCCAATGGTGAGATCCATTCTGTGTTGCACTATTTCCCAGCAGGCCAGTCCATCTCATGAGGTATCTGGAAGATAATATTTTTTGTTTTGGTGAAAGTATCCCACATAACCAGGACACCTAGGTTTATGGCTGTTTTGTGGTGTTGAAGGAGCATGCAGCACTCTGAGCGTGAAGAACTGGGCCACTAAAAGTGCGTCATCTCTGTTTGCACAGCCTGTCTCAATGGAGCTGGGCATCAATTATCACTCTGATCTAGGTGTGAGTAATACAGTAGAAAGGAGCTTAGTACCAGCAGTTCCTGAGAAATCTGTCAGTGGATTATTAAAACCAGTGTTTAATTAAAAGATGCACTCAATCTCATGACCAGAGAAGCTCAAAGTAGGACATGTGAACGACTGAGAGCCAGTTCAGACCAGTTTTCTCAGAACGCTGGTCAGATTCTCACAGAATCACCAGTAGAGGAATCATTCTAGCAACACTGCTTTGTAAAGAGAAAGAAATCCTGTTTTTTCCTTATCAGTGCAGGGCCTGTTGTTTTGCAACTTCTGAAAACTCTTTGACCCTTTCATAGGACTAACATACATCTTATTGTTAAACACTTCAGATACATACATGTTATTGTGAAACACATCAGATGTGGCTTATTTTTCCTTTACCATTATGACAGGAACCAATTTAAATGGAAAACTTCACTAAGTTGGACTAAATAGGACTTCATCTCAAGCCAATCCTCCTCCCTATGCTGCTACACCCAAAATTTCATTCCAACTGATTGTTCTAACTCACTCTTTTACATGCATTGACTGCCCAGTGAAGCCATGAGGGAGCATCTGCATTAGTTCCAGGCCACTTTCCTTTGAGAGGGATTCTTCTATCACTTTTTCAGATGCAAAACATTTATTTATGTCAGAATTTTTCTTTCTGCCTTTTTTTTCCCCCAGTACTTAGGACAGAGAAAGGAGAAAGATTGTCCCTAATGGGCAGCTCTGGATTTATTTTTACATGTCCAGAGTCTCTGTAGAACTTCATGTGTGGACACAGAGAAAGTGAAGGTGTAAGAAAGGAAATTCAGACTAATGACTAGAATTCCTGTATTGTTTTTATGCTGGTTAAGAAAAGGAATGAAGAAACTATTTAATGAGGACTCAAGCCTTAAATTTTTTAAGGTAAATTTTTTAAGGTAATTTTTACCATGATAAATTCTTTAGGTAGCATTGAAGGAAGAATTTCCAGGTGATATGTATTGAGTTACCACTGATTACTCACTACTTCTGTTCTATCCATGAGTATTTATTGGCTTATCCTCATCTGGGGAGAACTCTTTGAGGTGAAAATATAGGTGAATTCCCATTTCACTTTTTGGTACTACCAAAATGCCACACGTTAATGCTGACAGTGGTGGAGGCAATTGGTCTCTGTAAGTGAGGACAGCCCTTCTCAGACTGTGGTGCTGAGAGAAAGGGGAAAGTCAGGTTGTCCAAAGGCTCGTGGTGTGTATGTGTGTGAATGAGGAGGGAGGAAAAACCCTTTCTTCATTTATCATGGCCCTTAAGCAAATACTTAATAATGGGGGGAAAAAAATCTCATTACATCTGTGCAGATCTGATTTAGACTCTGCATTAACAAATAGGAGTTGTGTGTAGAAACTCTGTTTATTAATGGCCTATTGATATTTTGAGCATTAATGCATTAGCAAAGAACAAAATTTAGTGTACTAAAACTATTTTCCTGAAGTTGAGACAGACATGCATCCCATAGGGCGCTGTTATTTATTTGTAGTTATAGAAGAATTTTGTTCTAGTTTGATAACTCTAGAACAACTGAAAAATGTAGCCATAGGATCTCAGGCTAAAGAAGATAAATGGTTTCCAAAGATACATTTTTTTTTTGCCTTAAGTTTTGGGGACTATAATATCTTTTTCTTATTTTTGTAATGGTCTTGTTTTCAGGACAGTTTACGGACTTTCAAAATCGATGTCTTGAACATATGTTTTCTCTCTTTTTAAGCAGTTCTATGAGAACATTTTGCCCTCTAGTGGTGCAGAGAAGTGAGACTGAGCTCAGCTCTTGCAAGACCTGCTAAAAACATTAAAAGGCACCTGTGGTATTCAAACACTGAAAATTCAGCTCCGTAGATCATCAGCATTTGTGAGCTATGTTTCAAGGGCCAAGAGGGATAATGAGTTTTGAAAATATTCTAAATATAGTTGATTGTTTCATGCAATCAATAATGAATATTGATATATAATAATGAAAATTGTTCTAAAGTGTCCAAAGAGTTTCAGTATTCACAGTAATTTGTTATTCTTCTCTGTTGTAAGGCAAAGAGAAAGGTTAATAAAAAATACCCTTTCACCTATCCTAGAAAGAAAACATGGATAATACACCAGTGCTAGAAACAGGCTTTAAGCTGGAAAAAGAGAAGTTTAATCAAATTGTAGCCAAAAAATGTATAAAAGCTTCCTTTGAAAAACCTCACTCTGAAAGATTAATATGTTAATTTCAAATAAATTTAATTCAGTTACTCAAGCTCAGAATTCAGCTAATTTACACTAGAATGCATCTTACTTTATGTGGTATTTTTTTATCTCTTCATAATCAGAGAGGCATTAGAGGAACTGCAGCATTACTGACATGCTTGTTTGCCGGTGCTGATGCTCCTGGCCTCCACAGCATCCTTTGGCTTATTCCAAAATATTTTCAGGCTTAAAAATGCCTGAAGAATGAGTTGCTCGGGCAGCCCTTGCGGGAGGAGGTTTGCTCTAAGGTGCGAGGACACGCTGCGATGTGCCAGGGGCAGCAGCAACCACGGGGAGGCAGGGCAGGCAAGCGCTCGTGAGCGGGGAAACGCTGCACAATGCCAAGCGTTTCTGCACTTACCGCATCCTAAAACACAAAAGGTTGCCCTGTTCCTATTGATGGCACGTTTCACTTGTGCATTTAAGAAAGACACTGGAAAAGGTTATAAACAAGTGATCAGGGGTCCACTGAAGCAGTGAGATGCTTGGTTTATTTTTTTTTTTTTTAAGCAGAGTTGAACAGTAGCTGGTGTGCAAAAGAAATGACACAGATGAAGCAATGGTGATGTGCACTGTGGTTTTCAGGAGACCACAAAACCAGTCCTATTCAGTTTTTCCGTGCCATGACCTTCAAAAAGCATTTAAAATTTACATGCAAGGAGAGGCAATCACAAAGGGAGCTGGAGCCTGGGAAGAGTTCCTCCCTGTGCAAATTCTTCTTTCTTTTTTAAGCTCTCTGCTCAGTAGGGTTGAAGCAAACAGCAAGGCTCCCCCTCACACATCATACAAATAACTACTTTTAGAAGGTATAGTTTACTATAGCTTCCCCTTAGCCAAATTAGCTATAGCTCTGGTGTTTCCAGTTTTAAATTGAACACAGGCCAAGATCTGCAACACATTCCCTTCGTGACAGTAAATCAGATGCCATGAAAACACAGCCTCTTCCAGAGCGGCTTCCCTCCGTCTATTGTGAAATGACAAACCCATCTAGCATTTTTGAGGACAGTTCTGTGCCATATTGCAACAAGGGTTTTCACTTGCAAACAAAGAAGAATTAGACAGAATTCAGAGTGGTCTTCAGCTGCTTCAGTTTCCCTGTAATTTGCTTGTTGGTCCAAGAATATGTAAGTGTTTGGGAGAGGGATGTTGCTTTTGGGAATCAGTGCTGGTGGTTGTTACAGGTCCTTCTGCCTATATTAATGCCATTGAAAGTAATTGTTCACTTTTTTTTCCCCCAGGCTTGAAATACAAAAGGCTTGAGTTGTAGCACTGCGATTTTTATCTCACTAGTTAGTTAATGTTACATGTCTAACTATTCTATTCACACTGAGTGATGGGAGGGAAATAAAGTTCATATGAAAAAATCCCATGAAACTTCAGGCAACAGGGCAGGCTGGGCTGTACAACTGGAAATTCAGTTTTGAGTTACCAGAGGATTAAAGGAATTGCTCAGCTAAATTTTGCTTATGTATTCCTTAGTGTTCAGTGTTTTTCTATAGGCACAGTGACATCTGAACCTGTCTCAGGCACCGTGGACTAGGGAAGTGTTACCTGAGGATTGCTTTTATGGAGTGTCACTGTCCTCCAAGTGTGGGGGTGTGTTAAACTGCAGTGCTAAGGAAAACTTCCTCAACATCTTGACAATTAGAGTACAATTCTTTAAGGTGTTTGGACCCACTGCCTCAGGTCTTTCTGATCTGGTAAGAAGATTCATGGCAGAAGTCTAAGTTGAATGACCAAGGTGCTAGAATTCGTTTTAAATCAGAGAAATTTCACTTTTTCTACATGCTTTTTCTGAAGCTGGCAATTGACCTTCATTCATAAACTTTAGCTACCTTGGAAGTAGCATGAATCCTTTTAACCACATGAAAAACCAACCCACCAAACAACAAAGGCCAAACTAACCAAGAACAATTTAAAATACTGCCTAAAACCTGCTGTCTTTGAAGATGAATATTTACTCCTGTGAAAAAAGCCCACCTGTCAGAAGCTGAAAAAACATCTTACAAACTCTGACTGGTAGACTATTCAATGTATGTTTACAATAAATAGTCTTTTTAAGACTCTCCATGCTGCATCCTTCAGTTCAAGAAATGCTTCTTCATGTTTACCTTAGCTTACAGCACTGAACTTAAAATAAAGTTGTTTTGTGAGTAAGATTTATTTTACAATGAAATGACAGTGTATTAAGACAGCCACAGAAAATATTGCTTTTCTTACTTTTCCTTGTCTGATGACTTCAAATCCCAATAGTTGTCTATAGATTAACCAACTCCTAAAAGAAAAAGTGTTTTCTACCTCAAGAGAGGATAAATATTAAGGAAAATGGACAGAATTCTGGTTCTCACTTCTTTTTCTGGCTTACTGTAGCAGGGAAGTAGGAATCTGTGTGACCCATCCACCCCTGCACATTACTAGAAATGTGTCACATTCACAGGGCCCTTGCTCTCTCCAGGAAAGAAAGGCACAGTAAACAAGGAAGGTACTTCACAGGGCTTTTTCTGCTTCACTTTCCACCCCTCTACTCTCAGAACAGCTCTGCCTTAGAAGAACAATTTGCTCAAATTCTGAGTTCCTGTTTTCTGCTCTGTTGGCCCTCTGAGGGGCTATGGCATAACACAACTGTCATTTCTGCTCGTTTCCTGCTTCTAGTACTGAGACCTTTCAGGTTCAATATTCACATTTGCCTGAAGTCATTACTGCATCTGCTAAGTAGTGAATAATGAGGTTGCCAATAGACCAGCACTTTACTCATTTCATGAGGAAAATCTGCACTGACACTTAGCTGGGAGTCTGTTTTGAATTTTTCTGGCTATTGATCTACATCCTGAAGTGCACCCCAGACCTTCTGTCTCTTGACCTGACCATAATTTTTAGTCCTTCATTTACAATGAATTAAAAGATCATTTCCAGTAAACCCAAGTATCCCCCTGGAATGTTGCCTAATTTGCTGGAAAGTAGTGTAACTGCTGTTTGCAGAAAGACATTTGGACTTACAGCCTTAAACCAAAGGCTTAGGGCCTAATACAGTCTTCAATTGCACCACAGTAATTCTAACGTAATTATTCTGCTTGTCGTGAAGCTCCTCTCTTGTCATCCTCTTCCTGTTTGGGATTTGCCGAATATTTTTCAGGAGTAGCAACAATTTCCTCTGAAAGCATCTCCAGGAAACTGTCAGAGTGACAAATCTTACATGATTTCCGTAGATTGGTCAGTGTAAAGATGGAGATATCAAGTAAATGATTACTTGGCCTCTGGTAAGTGCTGTGTAGCATTTCTCAGAAACTAGAGAAATATTATCTGGCACTTCTCTAACTCTATTTTTAGCAAAGAGGCTCTTTCTTCATCCTCATTAAATTCTTAATTCCAAGCAAGAAACCCTGTCTTCTCGGAGAAGGTGAGGAAAAAGAAGAGTTGCAGGGATATGGCTGGGATAGCAGAAAGCACAGCACCTCAGCTGAACAGTGATGACTTAGCACAGATCATGAGCTGTGTTTTCAAGGTAAATAACTTTCAGTGTGAAGGGAAATAGGGTGCCAGTGCAGAGGGCACTGACAAGCCAATGCACTCATTAGAATTCAAAGCACTCCTGTGTGTCTTCTGTCCCCTTGAGAGCAGGCCACAGATGGCTTGTAAAATGTACCTCAGCCTTTGGAATATGAATTTAGAGCTGCCAGCTGATGCCCTGCTTCCCGCTGTTGGTTGCAGAGTCTGGTTGGTGGAGATCAGATGATATTACAACGTCAAATTGCCTGATATACCTCCACCACATGCTTGCTCTTCACAAAATACCCTCAAAAGCTCTGATGTAAAAGTATCATCACATATTCCCTGGGCTGAATCATTGCAGTTAGTGAGTGTGGGTAAGAGATCAACTTGAAGGGTTTTGTTTTCCCTGGCAGAAGCACTATTTTAATTATATCTCCCGTGGCCAAGCAGCACCTCGAATACTGACTTTAAACAATCATGTCAACTGAGGGTTTTAAACTAATGCTTATAGGTCTATTTTGGCTCACTCCCTGGCATTTAGATTTAGGGTGTGCTCTGATAATGTTTCTAAGTTTTGTTCTAAATCCATGAGAGCTTGAAAAGTTCAGAAATGCATCAGCTAGCTCTAGAAATCTGGAACCAGGAGATCAGCAGCTTAAATTCACATCACTGCCTATGGATGAAATACTCCATCATCTTTTAGAAAAATATAGCTTGTAAAATTGGACACAGAAATTTAGTCTGCCTCCTAACAGGAAGAAGAAATTGGGTTGAAAGAGAGAGATATGGGATGGTGAGACTATAGCAAAGAAAACCAAGTTCTTTACACATGCCATGACAGTGGGCTAAGGGAAAGGGCTTTGCTTAGGGCAGGAGCTGTGCTGATGGGGAAAGAATCACCCAGAGGGGCAGAAGAGATTTCACTGTGCCCATCCATCACAGGAACCAACCTAGCCATACCCAGTCTGTCTATTGTAGTCCAGGCAACAGTGCAGGGGTAGAGGTAAAGCTGCCTAAAATCCTGCTCTGTTGTAGCTTATCCCAGCTTGGAATAGGAGAAAAGCTAGGTAGTGGTTGTCCCTGCATGGATAAAGGCAAAGTGAGCTGCCAGGCAAGCAGATTTATGAGATGAAAAGCATTTTGAACAGCACCAACAAAAAGTGGCAGAAAAATTATTGTTCTCTTCTATAGGTGATAAAATAGCCCACACAAAGGCCCTTATTTCCTCTGTGTGCCTTACACCAGCCCTGAACAGCCCCAGCCTGCAGCAGAGGCCTGGCTGTGCCCAGGTACTTCCCACATCCTAGTGCCGCTCTGGAAACCTCAGAGTGCCTCACACGGAGTCCTGGCTGCTGTCTGCTTGCTTGGTAGGGAGGCAGCTGTAACCTATCCAAAACCAATTATATTCTCTATGTTTGGTTCAAGTTTTAAGAAGTTTTTTTAAAATTTGGGAAAACCATTCCCAGGTGATGCCAAGACATCGACTGCGCTTCACCATTTGGTTTTATCAAAGTGACTGAGGCAGGCATCTAAAAATTCCCGACTAGCAAACTAATCTTGTTTGTCCTTTTTGTGTTAGATATTTCTGACAATTTTTACATCTGCTGTTTTAAAGGCAGCACTGTAAGTGGATCTCTGTACCAATGCCTGTCTCTTGAGTCCTGGTTGTCTAAAGCCTCTGTTCTGTACAATCACAGCCCTTGCACTTGCTGGCTCTGTTGTTTTCTCCACAGTCCCCACCTCTCCCCTGCCCCCAAAATGCCTGCAGCATGCCAGTTGAAATGAAGAGTGCTAAAGAGGTTGGAGTAATTTCTAGACACACTGTTACAATTTTGTGGTGTGGAATTCAAGAGTATTCATCCGATAATGCTACAGCCTACACTTGCCATAGACAGTAAAGTTTAAACCAAATGAAATGGTCTAAATGGACTGAGCCACAGGAACACATTTTGTCCTTTGCTATTTTTCTAGAAAAAATAAAATCAAGGCCGTTTTGGGATGTAAAACTACATAGCTGCATCTGGCAATTAGGAGAATTAGAGGAATGGTGGAGGGTCTGAAAGAAAGCCAGCTTGAGGGTCACATTCTTTATTGCTTTCATTTGCTGCTATTATGGAGACTGGAGCACAGTTGTGCTTAGCACTTGTTTACCAACTCAGATCCAGCTGGGAAAATGCAGTCAGTGCTTCTATGAATGAGAGTTTAAGTTTCTGATTTTGATATACATTCTCTTTGCTAAGTGCTGAAGGTCTAAAATTCCACCTCTCTAAGGTATTCTCAGCTTTTCAGGTGAATTGGACTGAAGATTTCTGACATCCTTTTGAAGGCTTCCTGCAGGAAAGATGAAATTTCAAACCTATATATTACCTGAACGTTGATCTCATCCTGTCTGCTAGTGAAATATATGACCCAAAAATGCTTCCCTATGAATTAGGCACTCATCATGCATTTTAACCTCCTTGGAGAAAATTATGCAGGTCTCTGAGTTGCCTACATGAGTTATCTTTTATTCATTAGAATCCTAAATGTTATTGACATGCATTCTTAATTATTCCCTGCTGGAAACAGTAGTGTTCCTGAACAAGTATTTTGCATTTGTTATGTCCTGCTGCTAGTATAGTTAATAATGTATATAATAATAAAATACAGAACTATCAGAGCAGAATAAGAGAACTTATTAATATGATTCAATATAAGAAAATTGTTACCTGTGACTTTCACAGCCTAACAACAACATTTTCTGAATACTTCAACCACGCAGAATCTTTGCGGTAGGTCTAGCATGGAAATGACATTGCCAAAAGAAAAGCTGGCAAGACATCACCTGCTATCCCTCCAAAAGCATTAACTAGAGTAGTACCTTCCTCTATGCTGCCAAAAGCTTTCAAAAGCAGCCTTTGGACATGTGTCTGGAATTAGCGGCTGTTTAATCAAACAGAAAATCCCAACCCTAAAAATTGTATTTGTGCTTCAATGTTTCCCCTGTCTACTCTTTTTCCATCTCTTCCTCTGTGCACACACATACATATTTTTCTTTTGCTTTTTGCTGTATGGGAAACCCAAAGTTTTCTAAAAAATTAAAATTTGTTCTAGAAAACTGTACAATATTCAGGGTTGCTCTCTGGTTGGAAATCTAGAAGCATCCAAAAAGTCAGTAAAAATGACAGCCTTTTGTTGTGTTGTACACCAGACAGAGTGTGAGTGATTTGCCAGCGTGTCCACATCTTTTTCCTTAGTCATTTCCAGCTGGCTGCAATTCCTTAAATACATGCCTTTGTGTGCTGTGCAGTTAAATATCATCCAGTTCCCATGCTGTCATCCCAAAGATTTTTCATTTCATCCTGTAGGATATTTCAGTCTTCTCTGATGCTGATAACGTCCCACCTTTGACACTGACAAATATCACCTTCTGCATCTTTTTAATGATAATGGCAAAATTAAATATTAAAGAGATGTAGTCCCAATTTCAGACCTTGAAAAGATCATCTAGGAACCAATTTTCAGCCTTCTCATTTTGGCACAAATTATCAGTTCCTTGGTTTAATCAGATCCCTTGCTGCTTTATACTTATTATACTAAATGTTTTCCTTAGCTTGAAAAACTTAAAGTGCTATTTAATCACAGCAGGTCTAAACTACCTGGAATTTCTTATCAAAGGAAATACTAGAATCATCTCAAGGGTGTGATACTGGTAATCTGATACAGGATATTATCTCGTTGTCCATTCATCACTTCATCTTCAGTACTTCTTACCTTTAAAATGTATCCTAAAATCTTAAAACCTCTTAAAGATAGGCCAACAGGCTCATAGTTGATAAGATTGTTTATCTTGCTGTTATTTTCCAGCCATGTTCAGGTTAACTGTCAACATCTCCCTGTAGCTTTTCTTCATGTATCTAAAAATCACAGTGCCATAGAATAATTTGGGTTTGATGGGACCTCCAAAGGTCACCTAGGCCAACTCCCTGCTCACAGCAAGTCTAATGAGATCAGGTTGTGGTGGCATCAGGTCCCAGTGAGTCTTAAACATCTGCAAAGAGGGAAGGACATTCCACAGCTGCCTGGGCATTTGAGTAGTTTCATGGTAAGAAAATTTTCTTTCTGTCTAATTGCTTTCCTATGTTCCTTTTTATGCCTGTTGCCTTTTATCCTAATGCTGTGCCGTTCCAAGAAGAATCTGGCTCCGTCCTCCCTGTACGCCCTGATCAGGCAAGCGCAGGCTGCAGTAAGGATATCCTGTGAGTGTTTTCTCTTCCAGGCTCAACAGGCCCACTCCTCTCTGCTTCTCCTCTTCCATCATGTTCTCCAGCCCCCTAAACCATCTTGGTGGCCGCTCGCAGAAGTCACTCCCGAATGTGAATGTCTGTCCTGTACTGGAGAGACCAATACTGGATGTTATATCCCAGAGAGGTCTCTCAAGTGCCAAACAGAGGGAATAATCACTTCTCTCAACTGGTGGCCACAAGAATACAGCCCAGGCTAAAGCCTCCTAGGCTCCTTTCATCCAAGGACGCCCTGCTGATTGATATGAACTTGTCCACCTGGATCTTCAGATTTTTTTCTGCAGTGTTGCTTCCCAGAGAGTTGGCTCCAGCCTGTCTGGGTTGTAAGGGGTCATTCCATCCCAGATGCAGGAATCTGTATTTGCTTTTGTTGTTTAACTCCCCGGTTCCTGTCAGCCCATTTCCCCAGGCTGTTCAGGTCCCTCTGATGGGCTGCCCTGCCATCCAGCATGCTGACAGCTCCTCCCAATGCTGTGTTATCTGCAAACCTGGCAAGAGCGCACTCTGTCCCATCATCCAAATCATTAATGAAGACATGAGACAGCGCTGATCCCAGCACTGATCTCTGAGGGACACCAGTAGTGGCTGACTGCCAGGTATACTTTGCATCAATAGTTATTATTGATGATTTCTCTCTCGACATGCCAGAAACAAGCAGATCTGAGGCAGATTTGTGTGTCTTATTCACATTTGCAGTGAGGTCACCAGTGGCAAGACAGACACAGTCCTCAAAAAGTACTGGTTACTAGCAGTTTCCCAGTGGAGCTTAGTTTGAGTACAAAGTTTTGGGAACACCATCTGGTTATGCAATTTGTATTGGGAATAGAAAACATTGTCTAAAACGGAAGTCTTTAGACTGAAGAAGTCTTTCCAATAATGATTTCTCATATTGCACATAATAAAGTGGGTTTTTTTAAAGCAAAACATGTAAAATTAAAAATATTTCCATACAATTCAGCTGGAGATAATTGAAAAGGCCATTAAAATAAAATACAGCAGTGGGCTGAAAACAAAATATTTTTGTAATTGGCAGTACTAAATGATCCTCTTTACCACTGTCTTGTGAAGAAAAATGAAAGGATTAAATGCAAGAGGCAAAACTGAAAGCAGAGCATATTGTGTCCACTCTGGACACTCTGGTAACTTTTGAGATTTATTCTCACAGCCAGAATAACTGGCTGATGCTGAAATAATCCCTTGCCAGAATAACAAGAATCACTAGCCTAAAAAAAATTTATTTTACAGCGCATTTTAATATTAATATTATCGGCTCTGGGACTTGTGTTCTGTCACTGGTTTTGACAAAGAAGAGAAAGCAATTATAGAGCTGAAACATGTTTGCCATCAGTTGTACTTGAAAAGCCTTCAAGTTAAAAGTGTGTATGACACCAGATTGGGTAATGTGTTAAAAGATGTTTAAAATGTACAGGAATAAAGGCTGAATTAAACTCTTTTCTTATAACACTCTTCAACTTCAGGAAGCAGTCAAGATTATCCATATTTGATGTTAAGTAATATTTCTGCTCTGCATCCATTCACAAATTCCCTGAAGGTAAAATTCTGCCAGATGACATAGACAGGAGGAGTTTGGTGACCCTGTGAAATTCTGGGTTAACATAATAATGCCTCAGCTGTAACCTGTATCAGAAGAGCGAAATATACAAAGAGAAAATGAAATGATTGGAGGCAAGGCTGAGATATAAGGCAAGTCTTTTTTTACACAGCCTTTTAGAGAGAAAATTTGTAGAACAGCTGTTTCAGAGGCACTACCCGGAATCTTATAAAACACTAACCTTGTGGGCAGATCTGTCTGACCAGAGCATGTTCAGATTTTTCGAGCAGTCAGACAATGAATGTCTCTTTCTCTCCAGGCAAGAAACTCCTCAATATACCACTCCTGTGTGAAGTTTCATCTGTGTTTTACCAGGGAGCTCACTAATGAATGCCTTTGTGCCTATGTTATGTTGACTTTGAGGGCCAAAACTGGCTGTAATCACGTGTGACAAACAGGCTGCGACTCCAGCAGGAGTTTGTCCTGTAATAACAATGTTTTGCTGAGTAAAGGCGGAGGCATCGTAATTCAGACTCTGTATTTGGGGGGTTGAAGTGTGATCTTTCTTCAATTTCTCCTAAGTTTGGGATTTTTTTTGTTTGTTTTTGGGGGGGGGGGGCGTGATGTGTGTGTGTGTGCTGGTTTACACTAAACTGTGCAACTTTAGACCCAGTTTGCCAGTCTGCTGTTCTAATCTTTATGCACTGCTGCCGTCTGACACAGAGCGAAGTCTTTAGGGGCTGAGATTAAATACACCGTGAGTCTCCTCTTCTGATGAAAGCTCCATGGGAACTCCACTGGGATCCCTGCTACTTTGCTGCAGTCAGAGTTGTATGAGCCCCTGTGCCATCCCTTTGTGCCTTAGGGAGACAGCAGCATCATGGATACAATGAGAGCGCTCTGCTTTCACGCTTTAGGGCATTCATTGCAAAGAATAGCAATGCTTTCCTCCTGTCCTCAAAGCCACTTGTTTACCCACCTCTTTTGTTCAGAACTGAAATATTTAGCTTTAAAACCAGAGAAGAAAACTGTCATTTTTAAATTTAGCAGCAGTAGGAAAGTCACACAAAATCCGTCTCTTTTAATACGATTATTTGTTTAAGCATGCAGGGTGGTAAATTAGCTTTCTCTTCTCCATGTGGTTTAATACCCCACCCATCTATTGGCTGAGGACAAAACAGGCCATAACTCAGTTTTGCCTGCTGTGACAAGTGCTGAGATGAATTAGATCTTAAAGGACTGAATTATGAGATCCAGTATCACAAGGACCTGAAGTCTAGTGAGCCCTATACTGACTGGACTATGAACTGCACATTTGTCATAAGTGTGAGTAATTATGCACATTTGGGAGGGAAAACAATACATCCAAGACTGCTAGTGCTAGACTTTTGGGAAATAATGTCTTTTACCAGTTCTGCTCCTTACTTACCAATTTCAGTGAAGAAGCTGTTAATATGCTGAAGGCTGCTACATTTAATTAACAATTTATTCAGTATAAAAGTTTGAAGATGCCCTGGTTTGAGCTGCTATAGGTTAAACCACATCAGAAGGTTTATGAAAAGTCTACAGTTAAATATTTTCACCTCTGTAGGAGGTTTCTAATCTGCCAGAGTAGAAAAATCCAAAAGAAAACATACTTACAATGCGCTGTAAATAGTGGCCTCTAAACATTAGACAGTACCCTTAGATAAACACAGATTGTTTTATAGTTTGCTAAGAAACCAGCATTTGCTCCTGGTGTGCAAGATATCAAATAAAAAACCCTCATACAAACAGTGCAATCTCATTTTATTCAGAGAAGGTTTAACATGTAAACCCAACTGAGATCTATACAGTGGTTTTACTTCTTTAAATACAGGCAGCCAGAAAAAAAGATACTAAAGCTTCATAGCACACCCTGTGCCGGTCTGGTTTTAGTTGTCCTTTTTCCCACCTGTGCATGGTCCTTCTAAAGGGCCATAAAATTTTAAAAGGATTTACTGGAGTTACCTGGCATAGCTGGTGTGTCAAGTCTTGATTGTTTCTTTGAGACACCTCAGGTCATCTCCATAATTTCCACCTGGCTTGGTTTTACTTCTCATGCAGGGAAGTGGAGTAAATCGGACACCAGTGTAGCTGAAAGCAGAATACAAGAAGCAGCTTGCTTTGCATCTGAGCCCATTTAAAGGATTAAAAAAGAAAGTCTTTAAACATGTACCTAATATTAGCAGAGTTCAGTAGAACTCAAATATGTATTAAATGTAAGAATGTTTTCTTCATTGAGAACTTGCACTTGACTGTGGGCCAGAGGCTTGCATTGCTATCTGGCTTTTCAAAAGGGCCAATTCTCCTCCTCTTAGTCATGCTGATGTAAACCTGAAATAACCCTACTGAGGTCACTGGGGAATGGCAGAGCCCTTTTTGTGTGTCTGAAATCAGCCTGCAAAATAAGCACAACCAATATAGACTACTTGAAAAACTCTCAGATTCTACTAAGACTGCCATTGCATTGCATACACGGGAAAAAAATCACTTAAATGTTGTTTCAACTTCAAATTAAATTTTAGAACTTCAGTTTTTGAGGGAAAAAAAATAGACAAATTTCAGTGGCTAATATTACTTTCAAGCTTCTGAAAAGAAATATCAAACTACTGGGAGTGGGGAAGGGGAATGAAATTCTCAAAATAGAAAACTCTCTTCACTTGAAGGCTGTCAGGAAAACAAACCCCAGTTTCCTGCAGCTGCAAGAACAGCCAGAGCTCACTTTAAGGACAGGCAGTGAGAGAGAGGCAAGTTGCTCTATTTTCTCCACACTTGGGCTGCAGCTCACAACGTGTACAGATGTTTGGTGCTGGGACACACATCCAACCCCCAGTTCTCCCACAGCACAGACATGGAGAGGAGGTTCCATACTGGGACTTGTCTGTAGACCTTTGTATAAGTTTACAAAGGTCTGTATGCTGTAGACTGAGAGTATTCATGCCCTGCCTGTCTGTCTGGTTGGTAAGGCCCCTGACATGTATTCCTTACCACACTACATGTAAGGAAGTATTTTGGTGGATCCCTCGGGTCTTGATCCTTAGGCAGGACCTGTGATCCCTCAGGTGGGTTCCCTAACTCATTTTTGAGGGGACCTGCAGCTTCTTCTGGGTAGCAGTAGTAAAATTCTCCCTGTCTCTCCAATAGCTGAAAATGAAGCTCTTCAGTCTGCTGCAGCTGGGTCACTCTTCACTTGGGATTGTGGGATTAATCCTTCCTGACAGCTCCATGCATATGGATATGTTTGTTTTCAGACATGTACTTGAGCTAATGAGCGTTTGGGCTCGGTTGCTTGGCTAATTCTTTTCATTACAGGCAATCTGATGCTCATCCACAGGACTTGTGTTATTTAGCTATTCTCTGCAGTGACTGTGATCAAATGGTCTCTTCTTATCATCACACAGCGCACAACATTATTTATCTCTCACATTCCTGACTCAATACCCTCCCATCTTTGCTTTATCTTGTCCTGCCCTTGAAACATGCTAGTTAGCTGTATGCAAAAACTAACAAGACAAAGACATCACAGTTTTTCTGAAAAGAAAAAAAAGTGAGTCCTCAGAGTGACAATGACAAATGATTTATACTGGCAGGCACTCTTCATTAACGCTGAATGCTGATAGTCTGCATTCAGCAAGATAGAGGTGACCTCCAGGGCCATCATTTAGCCAGATATTTGTTCATTTAACCTAAAAAAAAATTATGCTGTCTTTAACATACTAAAAACACAAACATTACATTTCCCCTCATGACCTGTGCAATAAAGGGTAATCTCCAAGTAGCCTTTTTAGCATCTATAATTTTACAGAGCACTCTAAAAGTGGCAGGTTTTTTCCAGCCATCATCAGACCCACTGAAGTAAATGCTGCTGCCATCCCATTGCACATGCTGGACCTTCAGCTGTGGGAAAGTGTCATTCCCCTGACCCAGCATCACATCCCAGCTCAGCATCCTGGCCCTTGCCTCTCTTGTTTGTGTTTGCCATGCTTCACACGTATCTGAACTGATAGTGGAAATCTTGTAAGGGCTGATTGTTGAGAGTTACCGGTGCTCTTTGTAGAATATTAAAAGAACTGATGAATACACCACGCAATTCACCGAGGAAGGTGCCTCTGTGAATGGCTGTAAACAAGAAATGTTGCTCATATGGAGAGGAAATAAATGCTGTGGCCCTAAAGGTGCTAACAGCTCCTAACGATGCTGCCCAGCCTCACCAGGTGCCCCCATCCAAAGGCACGAGATGATTTAGGAATTAACTGCCTAAGGGGTCCACAGGTATAGTAGAATGGGGGATTTTCTTTTCTTTGAAGAATGTGCTCAGCAGAGATCTCTAAGAACAGGAGAAGCTGAAAGGAATCAGGCAGTGCTACAATTGCAGGTTTTTAGAGATTCTGGGAATACTGCTTATAACTGGTGTTCACAGTGGGTTCCTCCAGGCTGAATCAAGTATTAAAATATGGCTTTTTCACTTTCTTGTCTGAAAGCAAGTTCTTTTAAGACTGGAGCTACTCATAAGGTTACTGGATTTGTTCCTTTGACGAACCTTAGAGTAGCGAGGAGGAAATTAATTCTTGAAATCCTCACCATATGTGGGTGTAAAACAGAGAAACCTGGCTTAGCCACACTGACTGTTTTTCCTCTGACATACTGAGAAAACACTCCACAACTCATTCACTCTCTACATTCTACACACTTCCTTATTTGTTCCTACACACTGGAGTAGTGCCTTCTGTATGTTAATGCAGAAGAATTGAACCCTAAAAGTGAGGTGTATTCTGACACAAGTATCAAATGCAGCTAGAAATAAATTATATTGAAGTGTCTGGCTTTAAAACTGCTTAGTATGTTACTATTCCTGCCTTAGAACAATAACATGTGTTCATACTGCAGGTTCATCTGATACAGCAGGATGTACATGTAAGTGTGTAGAAGTCTTCTGCTGATTCACAATACGCCAGTCAGTGTTAATTATAAGCAGGAAGAATTAAAATTTTGGGAGGGTGGATCTTGCAGTGGTATTTATCTCTACTTAAACTAGGACATGGCTCCAGACTATACGTGTCTTACATTCTCAGCCAATGGGTTTGTGCACAGAAATAGGATGCTAAGATACGCAGATACCTAAATTATTCAGTTTCATTTGTATTTCAAATAGCAATGACTTAATTTTCTTATTTGAATGTTTTTTCTTCTACACCCACCCATGTTATCTGCGTTCATGTTTCACATTGTTTCCTGATGGAACATCAGGTTTGGATGCCAAATGGAGCTGTACCTGCTGGCAAAGCAGTGTTAGTGCCCACAGCCTAAGGAGACTGACATTCCTGGTCCATATGACTTCTCTGCCTCTCTGGTGACAAAGAATACAGTATGGGAAATATCTGTATGTCAACACCAACTTCCGTGCATGTGTGTCCATAAAGTATTCCAAGGCTTTTCCCAAATTCACATTTTGGACAACAGTGTGGGACATAAAAGTGCCCTTGATATTGATTTTAATGTAAGGACAATGACTCAGGAGGAAACAGCCACCACTTTTCATGTCTGGCTGGGGTCCCTCATGAGCTGGTTTGATGTGTATCAGAGAATGGGGTAATAAGGAAGCTGGAAGTGATGCTGTCAGTGCTGAAGGCTATTTTCCCAGGTAGGTTTCCCTAATTATACATTTTAAGTTAGCAGTTTCCTTGAGAACTAAATACAACAGGGAAATAATATCACATGCTTAAAATTTTCCTAACTTTATGGACAACTCTTTAGTTTTGTATGGCCAGAAGGGTCAGAAATCTTACCCAGAAAGATACCTGGGAATTCCTCAGAAGCCAGGAAGCATTCAGACACTAAAGCCAGTGTTGCTGGCATCTCACCATCTGGTACCAACTCACCCGGCAACAGAAGGGCTAAGAGCTGTCACTCTGAATAACTTTACTGCCTACGTCTTTGGCAAGTTGAGTCTGAATTTAACTAAAATCACAGCTTGCAGCAAGAGTATTTATGAACTAGGAAACCCTCCTGTAAGCGTATAAGGCCAATCTTTTTTTTATATATATATATATACGTATATACATGTATATATATTTTCACACCCCCTCCCCTTCCTCCTATCTCCATGTTAGCAGCCAGCAATGCGGCCACCCTGGTTGCCTAGGAAGCTGATTGCTGCTCCTAAAGGATCTGTTTAAAATTCTGATCTGGATTCTAGTCAGGTTTGTGAGACCCTGGGAATGGAGCTCTTGAAGTGATGGGTACTTTCCATTTTTCCCCCTCTCCTCAGCTCCTCTGGACTGAGAGAAGGCAGCTGTGCTGCTTTGCGAGACAGAGCAGCTGGACTTGGTTACCCCTAGAACCAATGAAGTGCTGGAAGAATGGCTTGCCTTATTCCAGGGAAACAGAAGGAGCTGTTTGGGATCATAAATGACATGGAGAGTAGCTGTGTATGTATGCAGTTATTTTAAGGGTTGTTTTTGAGGCTTTTTCTATGCACCTGCCGCCTTTTTGGGCATCTGTACTTTCATCTGCATTGTTTGAAATGCAAATAAAAGCAAGGATACATATTCAGACAATCCGAGACCTGTGTTTCAGAGGACTATGCTGAACCCTTTGTGGAGTTTCTTTTCAGAAGCTAATTCTAGTGGAAAATTACTAAATGGAGCTTTAAATAGGTGAAATAATAAGCTGGCCAAATAGTGCGCCTATCAGAGAAGCAAAGGTGGGTGCTCTCTCCAAGTTGGTTTCCATCCCATAGCTCTACTATTTGGACAGGCAAAGCAGGGTTTCTAAGAGGAAAGTTCCTTAACATTTAATTTTGGCCTAAGGCTGTTCCAGAAATTGTCTGTCACACCTCATTATATGTGCTGTTCAAACCTAGACAGGCATTCAGAATAACACCTGGATAAAAATCTGTGAGTACAATTACTGATTATCAATGCAACAGATATTCATTAAAAGAGATCTTAGATGGTAGCAAAAGCTAGAGTTTGAGTCACTTGTTTATGCTCTTAAATGAGTGTAGCATCTCATTTAAAACTGCTTTGAAGTGTGAGTTATGAACAGGAGCCCTTTGATCAGGAGTGAAGTATGATGTGTCATAAGGCATTATGCCAAAATAAAGAAGCCACTTAAGCTTTCTCTCCAGAGACACTGAGCAAAATGAGAGCTACGGTTCCCCTACTGTGTCTCATGCTAGCAAGTCCATGCTGGAGAAATTGGGCTACGAAGATTACTGCTGAACCTCTGCAGAGTGGGAAATGGCATTTGGTTTTCTGCTGGGGAGAAATCAGAAATGCACGATATGAGTGTTTTCTTAGCGTACCTCTAAAGCCTATCTCTACTGCATACTTTCCTCCCCGAGTGTGATCCCACACACACTTCCTCTTTCAAAAGCTTCAACCCCAAATTAAGTTTGTGGTTTCTGCTGCTTGCAGCAATTTCTCCGTAAAGAAGTGACAACAAGCTCTGTTCTTCAAAATATGTCACTCTGCACATTTAGAAAAGGCACAGCTGGAATGTGATGGGCAGCACTGCCATGTGGTGGTTGCTAAACTACCTTTGTAGGTAGCTGGCTGCATTGCTGTTGGGTGACTTCACTGGTGTTTGTCATTCTGCCATGCACTGACACTACTCTTGTGGCTCCTGCTGTGGACCTGCTGGGATCAGAGGCCTGTATTTTAATCCAGTGGTTGGTCTGCATCCAGCTTCATGGCAGGGAGACATGGAAAGAAAAAGGAGGAGGAAGTAATGAGCCAAACTAACTGTACAAGTTACATTTGTTCAGAGGTCCTAATTTATTTTTTAAGTCCTGCAAATAAATCCGTGATTTTCCAAATGAAGGGGTATTATATCCTTCAGAACACAGAGTCACGAGCAAACAGCACTCTTCTGTTCACTCTGAAAAATAAATGAGGTTTTCTGTGATGTTATCCAGAAGAAAGGGCAATATCTGGCATGTACAGCCAGATAAGGCATATCCTTCTGTATGTTTCTTCACCTAGAAACAATGTAGAATTTTTAATTATTATTTGGGATTTAATCAACCCATGAAAGAGCAAAGGAAAATAACGAGATACGTGGTAATATTCCTAGTATGTACTTTAATTACTGGTTGCTTGATTACTGCTGAAACTGATGAGGCTGAGTGTGATGATATTATCAGGAAGTTAAGCCTGATAGCAAGAGATGAAAACATAGCATTTAACATGATCATGATACTCTGCAAAATAGCATCTTTGAGGGTTGGACTGAACGACTCCCTGCAGAGATAATTTAAATGCTGTGAAGCCATATATGAGAAATGCTGATGAATAAGATAATAGACAGCCTCTGAGGAAAACAGAAGCTGCTTTAATGCAACAGAAGGGTTACAGAAATCTCTGTGAGTGGCTGTGGCACCATATCCAGACTGGCGGTTACAACATTATGAGAAGATTCCAAAAGATCCAATGAGACTTAGAGACTGGTAATTTAATGGGTAACGGTATTTTAATCCCAGGAAGTTACAGGAATATAGTTCTGAAATATATGAGTCACCAAGGCACTCAGAGCTGTAAAAACAGGGGGAACTTTGTCAGGCATTGGGCAGATACACCACGTGACACCTGGAATGACACAAGAACATGCACAAAACAGCTGAAAGAGGTGACATCAGACTTCGGGTATGTGGTGGTGGCAAAAAGAGGCATAAATAACTGTTTATAAAGGGGTTTCCTTCCAGAACTGCCAGTTTCTGTAATATACTTAAAAGCAGTAGGACTGAAACACAAAGCATCTCAGCCAGTAATTAGCAAAATGAAAATAGTGCTTGCTACGAATGTCACCTTTTACTAGATGGAGAGTGAGGACTCTCTGAAGCATCCAGGTGTGTAGCTGAGAAATCCAGCCCAAGTCAAGCAATGGAACTGAAAGAATGCTTCAGACCACTGAAACTCCTCTGTTCCTAAAAGAAGAAAAAACCCCCACCCACACACTTAGAGGGTCTGAAACTGTTAGTGAAGAAATAACCCTAGAAGTGAAACAAGCACATACAAATATCACTTCATATAAAATACTCCCACACAGTTAAGGGGTACAATGGGTTAGAAGTGCCCCAAACCTTTCTTTATGCACAAAACTGACTGTAAACTTATCTCTCAAGCAGCAGCTGGGATCTAGCTGGTAGTTTGGGTAAAATCTTTGAGCTTACTCCCTGATTCCCATTTCCTGCAGAAGTATTCGCTGTTAGATTGAATAGAAAATTGAATTTTTATGCTGTGAAATCAAATTGATTGTGTACCATGCGTGTTAGAATTTGTCTGCAGGACAGCTATGAACTAACCCCTTGCTTCTCCCAGTGATCTCCAATTCAAAAGCTGGCAAACAGAAGCATGTGGAGCTGCTATTCAGTGCATTTCATTTCAGTGACTAGAAATGAAGGAGAGGGAGAAAAAAACCCCACCTAACTCTTGAAATATACATAATTTCCAAAACAACAACAACAACAACATTTTGACCATGAGCTTGAAAATCTAAGTAAACCATTAGTTTAGAACTGTTCTTGCAGGTTGGTGGGGCTGCATTTCACCATGACCTATCATCTCTAACTCAGGTTGTCAGTTTTCCTCTTGGGATTGAGGTCAGCCAGAGAAACACTGCAGTGCTTTGACCATATATAACAGTGGATTGTCTCGGCCATGGTTGGTTGATGGTAGTGAATGAGCATGCACTTCTAACATCCAGACATGCTAATGGCTACTGTCTGGTTAATGCAACAAAACTTTTGTCAGTTCTTAGCTAATTCACTCTACTGGAAGGACAGAAGAGCAAATCTTGATGCTATGAAATGTTATTTGCACTACCATTTGATTCATAATGGTATGCATAGCAGAAAGTAGATCCAATTGACCAGAATATCAAGTGAGGTGTTATAGTGGGGCTGTGAGTAACTCAGTCTGTCCCAAGGACATGAGCTGCAATTGCTCTGTCCTGTGAGTATTCAGTTTGTCTCCTCTAATTTCATCTTTAAAATCCAAGTGCATGTGGTTTCTGCAGAGAAATTTTCAGGATATTAACAACTTTAGAACACACAGTAATTTGTTTTATAAATATCATAATGACTATCTGTAAGGAAGTTGATTTCTTTTGTGTGTATAAGCAAGCGTATTTTAATCTCCAAAGCAAAAACATCCTGTAACAAAAATTTAATCCTTTTATTCCATGGAGAACAGATTGACAGTTTCTGAATCCTAAATCCTTTTTGAACTGCACTTTGTTCTGGAGGGCCGTGGAAATGTGACTGCCCTGGCAGGCATTTGCCATCATGGCAAATCACTGTTTCCATATGGAGACGATTGTTCTGTAAAGTGTGTCTCCTGCTTTCTGGGTAGGGGAAGGCCAAATTTCTTTGTGCAATTGTTGGGCATTTTGCAATCCTAACATGCCCTAAAGTGATCTGGTGAACTGCAGTCAGAACTCCCTGTCCACATCTAAGGGCCCATAGTTTGTCTTCTGCTCTTCTACAAAGCCATTATTTTTCAGATGGTTGGCACTGGTTTTATACAAAATAAGAAAATCGTTATGATCAATTAGCTCTAATCTGATGTGATGCTGGTAGCAGGGAAGAACAGCTGCGCCTGCGTTTGATGTGCAGCAGTCGCTTGCAGGCTGCTGAGCAGCTCTGGGGATGGCTTTTGGAGAGCAGCAGTGGGTAAAGGCTCCATTCTTCTGATCCGCAGCTGGACAACCAATTCCCATACCGCTCTGCAGTCTGTTGGTTAAAACTAGATTAATTCCTACTTCTTATCCCAAACAGAAAGTTGGAGAACCTCTGCACATTTCCAGGTGGAATCATACCAGTCATGCAAAACTATGAATTTAGCCAGGAAAACATGCCCAATCTTTTTTGGGGGTATGTTGACTCCGTGCATGTGCAGCATCAAAGAAAGAAAATTTGGCTCCATGCTGCTGTTTGCAGGGCTGTGACCACCAGTCACCGTGACCCAAGCGTAGAGGCCACAGAGATAAGTGTGTCTGCTGGTCTGGCAGAGCAGTACAACAGCACAGTTGGAAGCTGGCAGAATTATCCAGGGCTGCAAGTGGAACCACGGGAGTTCGAGAAGCACAGACATTCTTCAGGATGCCTCTTGACTGCAACAAAAACCCTGACAGCCACTTGCTATAGACACTGGTGCCAAATATTTAGTGTCAGTGCATTGCTTTTGATCACCCGGCATTCACGAAGGCTCTGCATCTGCATGCCAGAGTAGGTGTGTAAAGGGAATTAGGGTATTCCCCAAATCTGCAGAATTGATTTTAGAGTCTGGTTTAGGGACACATGAAAAATTAGTGTATTTGAAAGGTGATCAGCTTGTAGCATTGAACAAGCACTCCTGCTGGTGGAGCAGAATTGGCTCCTGTGAGGGGACAGGCTAGTTAGCTGGGAGCTGCTTTGTTTGGAGCAAATCCTGGTGAGTACAGCACAAGTTATGGAATGCACTTTTATCAGCTGCACAAGAGAATGTGTTTGTTTTATTCTGGTATTGAAATTTGTGGCATTTCTTCCGAAGGGCCATGACAGCTTCGAGCCGTAGTCCCGGTGAGTCAAGTATGAGAAGAACGTGCCGGCGGAGTCAGCGGCAGTGACCACCCTTCCCAGCTGCGGGAGACGGTCGTGCCGCATCTCCGGGGAACTGACGGCCATCCACTCCAACGCTGCAAGCTGAAAGCAGCGGGAAGTTGAAAAACAGGGCTGGGGCGTGGGGAACTCGGGCTGGGTGTCCGCTGTTGGCCGCGGAGCCTCTCTCTGCTCTCCGCAGCTGTGGCTGTGAAAGAAGGTGGCTTCAGAGGGCTGACACTTCTCGGCTCCTTGGCGGGCGGGCACCGTATGCGGCGGGCGGCGGCGGGCGCCCCGTCCCACGCCGGCTGTGGGACCCGCCTGTCCCATCCCGTTCCCGTCCCGTTC
>VXBT01007138.1:3010358-3040095 GCA_013400235.1 Oriolus oriolus | reverse complement strand
TCGGCCGGCGGCCCCTCCGCGGGGCCTCGGAGCGGATCAGCCCTGCAGCCCCGCGGCCGGACGGGACCGCGGGCAGCACCAGCTCTCGGGACCGCGGGGTGTGCGGGACCCGGGGTGTGCGAGCCGCGCTGTGTGCGAGCCCCGCGTTACTCGGTGTGTGTATGAGCCGGTGTGCGTGGCCCGGTGTGTGGGAGCGGTGCAGGGCAGGGTCTGGCACGGGCTCGTCCCCCTGCGAGTCCCCGCGCCCACAGCCTGGCTCGTGGGTGCCCTCCTCGGCTGGCAGGGGCAGCGGGGCTGGAGCGGAGCTGCTGCGCTGCTCCGGGCACCGGGACTTGTCGTCCATTGTCGGCAGATACACTGTGGCCGGAGTGGAGTAACTTCGTGAATTCACCTGTTTCCTCATGCCTCTTGTCTTTAGCGTGTCCCATAACATCCTTTTCATCGCACATATTTAACCTAAATATTTTCAGAGCCTTGAACAGACTTCTTAGTATGTTTCTGTGCTGCAAGTTCTCGAAAAACAACCCTGAACGTTTTGACAAGCATGGACTTCCCATTGGAAGTGTGTTTGGAGATGGACGTTGTCTTGGCTTTCACACAGAGTGTGGCCCTTAGGGAAAAAAAAAAAAAGTCTGTGAAAGTGTATTTTAGAATGCCGGGAAGTAAGGGGTTAAACAATGCATTTGTAAACACTGTAACCTGAATTTCTGGGCGGATCACTTTACATAAAGTCTTTGACAGTGCTGGCAGGGGGGTGAGAAAAGCATGTGTAATGCCCTTATAAGCCTTTTATTTTGTTTGGCATCATAGTCTCAGATGAGCATCTGAGTACAGACCTTAAATTTTCTCTTCTACTAATTTTATGAAGATATTTTTATGTGGTGAAAAAACCCGTACTTGAAATGTGGCTCTATCCTTGACTAACTGCAAAAGCTGTCACATATAATAAGTTATTGTGCCAGTATTACAATAGTAATGGGATATTAAACCAGCGCATTTTGGCAGTAAGTAGCTGTAATACTTATGCCCTGTTTTGACGTCTCCAGAAGGAGGATTAGCTCAGACAGAATTTGTAGTGGGAGGGTGTGAGTGGGATGAAAAGCAAAAGCTGCTTAATTTTAATCTTCTCGAAAAGGTAACTACAAGTAGTGCACATGGTTAAAACACATATGCTCCTCTCTCTAATGGCATTTAATTGTAGTATCTTAAATATTTTATGTAAACTCAGTAGTGCTGAAATACTACTTTTTATAAGATTCAATCCATAGCGAACACACTCCCTGTTGTGGGGCAAAGGAAGCATTGAGGGAAGCAGGATGTCATAGGAAGGTGTGACAACAACCGAGCTGTGAAATGGCTTTGGTGTAACTGAGGCTGTGTCTGTACCGGTGTAGAGGTGTGCCTCGGGTCAGGCTGCAGGCGTTTACCTAAATTGTTTCACTTTCATGACTGGGAACTTCATTTTCTCTAACATTACTTTTGTCTTCTGAGCTTTTTTTGTCTAGTTTTAGAGGCGGGCATCTTGGAGTGGAGAAACGCAAAAAGCAATGCTTCGGGGTGTGCAAAACCACTGTTGCCCATGAAGTGTGCTTCCTCCAGTGGTTTTACAAGGGGGTGTATATTCTTACATACTTACCATAACCTCCTTAGACAAATGAAACCTCAAGTGTTCTGTGAGGTTTCTTATGTAGGTCTTTGTTCATGTTCACAATCTCATAGGAGACCTTTGAAACTAGACTTTGGTTGAATTTTTTGGGATGCTTTTTCTGTTGAAGTTGCAGATATTAAGAATAAAAAAAAAATGTTTTACTTATAGAGGCTTTGTATCATAAGTGTGTCTGCATGTTATTGCCCAAAAGACGAATGGTGGATTCATGTGGTCCTAAGTGTGGCTTTTATCTGGATTTATGGTCAGTTCTACTTGCAAATTCCTCTCCCCACGATTTTATCTTTTGACTAACAAAAACATGTTGGCAATTAATTAAGTGGAAAACCACTGCGAGGTATGTGGTGCTCGCAATCATACATCACACGAGCGTAAGAATTAAATGTTAAGCCACCTACTAACATATGCTTTATGATTTAGATTTATGGATTATGATGGATGCTACAAAGGAGGTGGTGGTACTTCAATTGTTCAAGAGGGTGGAGTCTTCAAGCCCGTCTCTACCAAAAGGATGAAGGTCCTCTCTCAAGGAGCTTGGGAGTGTGCACAAAATACACAGCTATTGCTTTGACTGTTAAGAGAATCATTTGGTGAAGGGAGTATGAGAAGATGAAAGAAGATGGATTTTGTTGTAGGGAATACAGGAAAATTTTGGGAGTTACTGGTAGATAGTTACCAATAAGATGCAGGAAAAGGCAGCATGGGAGCCCAGCCACACTGACAGGCACTGGAGCAGCACACACACTAACACTGGCAGACAGCAGCCTCAAGAGCTCAGTGGTCCAAATGTTGGACAAACAGTGTAGTTTGGGTCAGAACAGTCCCAGCAGTGCATCACATTCGGGAAGTGTTTGAACACAGCCTTTAATCTTGACTCTTCTGGGAGAGAGAGGCAAGCGAGCCATGCATTGATTCACATTCAGAAGGGTGTATTTAAAAATACTCTGGCTTGGGTGGTAAATTATATACAAAAATGAAAACTTAAGTTTTGCAGCAAAAAGGGAAGAAATGTCAAATGCTTGGGAGGAGACTTTAAATGTAGATTTCATGCAAGATTTCTACTTACATGGGTTTGAGTGTCATGGTAGTGTCATTGTATTAAAATATTCAGTACTGATAAAATATTGTGCTTCAAAATACTTATTTTCTTATTTTCTTTGAAAAGCTTTTGAAAATGCTTTCTATAACAGGGAATGGAAATGCAGGCCACTGTGTGGCATAAATTACACAGAAACAGAATTGGAAACAGTTGATCATAAAGCTACGTAAAGGATGATGACGACTGAAGGTTTCTGTAGCAGTTTTCCAGGACGATACTAGGAATGCTGTACAGACTGTGACATGCTTCATATTCTGTTAAAATCAGGCTGCTCTTTGGTGAATCCCAAAGAAAGGCCCCTGAAGCAAGCATTTGGCTTTGCACACTGTTTAGGGTAGAAAAATTTAGGAAATTTTATTGTCTAAAATTTGTAGGGGAAGATACGTGAGTCTTGACTTATGTCAATGTAGGAGCACATGAGCTTTGCCCATGTGGCTTGTTTTGTGCCCCTGGGTTTAGGTTAGAATTCAAAATTCATGTTCTTGTTTGTCTTGAAAATATTAGATGTTCTCTGATTACAGCTGGGTAAGGCATTCTCTTGTTCAGTGAAGAAATAAAAGAGTGGGAAGGTGTACTGTGACAAATGGCATTTATGATTCTTTTTAAAAAATCAGATAATGCCTGAATCATCAATGGTTCATCCTAAGCAGCAAGAAAGAGCATTTTTTTTGCATTGTGCAGGCTGATAATAGAAACATTTGCTAGGAGGGCTGCAAAGGTAGATGGTAACTGGGTGATTACGCACTAAGTGGTTCTGATGACAAGCAGAGGATTCAGAGTGTGATTGACAGGCTATTTCATATTGATTAGAGAAGTAAACTGGGCTTTGCAAAGCTGGACAGCTGGCATATTTCTTAGAAGTAACTGATTTTTGGAAGCTGAAACAATTAGGCTTATTTGTTTGTGCCACATGGTAAACACATTCAGAACTCTGTCTGGAAATACTAATCAGTGGCTGCTTTCCAGCTGATCCATTCATAGTTTTTACAGCCACCTAAAACTTTATCACGAACCAAGAATGAAGTCAGTTTCCCCCAGAAACTGTCACAGGATTCATGGTTTCCCTTGTGAAAATAAAAAAAATAAACACCACAGCTTTGTGTCAGTGTCTGCAATGATAAATGTCACGGTTACTCGAGCAGGGGAAGATGCTGTTCTGTGCCCTCCTAATGCCGGCAGTGGCTGGCTGGGGACCCTGCAGACAGCTGGTACCCTCTGTGGTTAATCATTGTTTAAAAGGACAAAGCAATGCTGGCACTGGCTCTCGCACTTTGCCACGTATTTCTCGTGCTTTAGTCATCTTCACTGCGTCTGTGGTTGTGGTGTCGGTGTGTTGATTGCTCCTGAGTCTGAGCACAGGCTTGTGTTTCTGTCTCTGAAGACCTTTGAGTACCTTCACGAGGAGCTTCTGTGGGCTGATAAAATGTCAAACCAGCTAAGCAACTAAAGCAACAAAACTGTAGCCAAAGGGCCTTTCTGAGGAAATGCTGGGACATGATGTTTAATGCCAGCGCTGTTTACCTAAACCTATTTTTATTTTTCCTTTTGAAGCAATAACTCCCTGGCCTGCACCTGTGTGTTCAGCTGTCTGTAGCTGTAAGATGATGTGTTCCTAGTGGTTAGCTTGTGCTGCTGCCATGAGGATCCAGGGAAAATCCAGGCATGCCCTTTTGCCAGCAGCATGGCAGTTTTCCCAGTATGTTGCCTGTGTTATTCCCCATTCAGCTCTCCAGCAGCCAGGCAAGTTGGCAGTTGTGCAAAGTGTTGTGGGGAAGAAAGGGCAGCAGAAAATGCTGACTGTGTGCTAATGCATCTGTGTAATCACCATTCTGGGGTTAGATTGCAGCAAGATGACAAAACTGCTGAATAAAGTATGTTTAATCTTTTTTTTTTCCTCTCCATGAGCTGCAATGGGTAACAGTAGAATCCATGGAGAAGCACGACTTTTCCATTTGGAACAGAAGTGTGTATCTACCCTGTAATTTTGAATCCTTGAGCTTGTATGGAAGTGGTTGAATATGGAAGTTTTGCATGACCTGACATATAATAATGTATATGCCATACAGGATGGAACAGATCTCATGCAGGGCTATAGGCAGAAGAAAAATGTTTTGGGATGAGGGTCAAAATATAGTTTGAGCACAAGGATAGGATAGAGTAGAAATGTGATGGGTAATGAAATCAGTGTCATCCCTTCCATCCCTCCTGCACAACCTCCTCTAACATGAGGTTGTTGCACTGCCATTTTTCATATACAATTTAGCTAATTTAGTAAAATGGTGATTTACTACTTGGAAAGCTCTTGGTAGTAGCTAAATCACCTTATATATTTTAGGGTGAGCTGAAAGCTGTGGGGGAATGCCTGGGGCACTGGGTGGGTTCAGATTCTAGCAGTTTTCCAGAGGATGAGGGATGAAGGACCAGGGGAAGATGGGATGAAGAGATTATTAAATCTCCCTAAATCCATTCAGTTTGGATACTGGGAGCAAATCAACCTCTGTGAGCCCCTGAGGGCTGTCAGTGTGTAACTTTCACCAGTAGAGTATGTGTGAGGTATAAACTGACCCACTATAAGGTCATTTGGAACTAAAAGAAGTGCAGATTTGGGAACTCAGGTCACATTCTCAAATCCAAATCTAACTTGAGTGGAAGAGCTGACAGGCAGTGAAAAATGTTGTCCTTAATACTAACATCACCTTGAATACTGGATGGGATAAATTTGACTCATTGTGGGGAAAATAAGCGTTTTTCTGTGTTTATGAGCTTTCTTCACTGATCTGTTTATTCAACTTCTCTTCCCTGGTTGATCACAACTAGCTTTGAGTGCATCCCTGCAATGTTTGCTTTCAAAGTCAGTGCCAGAAGAAGGTATTTGCCACAGGACACAACCCCTGACACTGGGGCAGAGGGAGGCAGATTGCTGCTCAGACGAAATACATGCACAGGGGAGTGTTATAGCAGGAGATGGAGTTGTTCAAACAATCAAAACTGTACAAAGTAAAACCTTAACTTTAAAAAAATCCCCCACCAAAAACCATTTAACAATTCAAGCACATTAACTACTTTGCCTTTGTGTGCTTTTTGGAGCTGTGATGTTATCTGATCAACCACAGGGTGTGATCTGGGGGTGATTAGGATCTATGATCATAGTTATGAGCATATGGTATATGGTTTTAAAATGGTAAGTTTAAAATAATTACATTCTGGTGCTGCTTTTTAAGAATTATTTAATTATCTGTATGTTCTAGAATGGTTTTGCTGCCAGTTAATATTCAGTTCTGGCCTGGAGCCATCAAAATCATAAGGTTTCTTTCAAGTTTCATAATACTGTTAAAAAAGAGTTGCTCAGTTTCCTTTAAGGAAGCAAAAGAACTTCCTTTGGTTTTGTTTTTACTTTCTCTGCAGTTCAGAGGCTTGTATGACCTATTATTGCATAGGAGAAGGAGTAGGAATACAGGGACATGCCTGACGTGGATAACAGAGAGTTGGGCTTGTGACAGATTTTCTTAGATATTAAAATTTGGTTCACCCAGAGCCTCCAAAGTGTGGTGCTGGACTGGTGGATTGGTATTGACTTCAAGTTTTTTAAGATTTCTACACAGTAGTGTAGGACATTGATCTTATTTCCAACCAAAAAGAGGTAATCAAAGCCAGATCAAAGGACTTACTGAGAAGTTTGTCTGAATGGAAGAATGTCTTGAGCTAAGGGTTTATGTGGACCAAAAGAAACCACAGTTAAGGACACCTACTCCTGGAAATATTTCATTATCTCATGCATTTGCTGTTCAAATGAGTAAACCATGTGAGACCTGTAAAATCATAGTTGGAAAGCCAAAGGCCACA
The DNA here is from genome assembly GCA_013400235.1 of Oriolus oriolus. Classification (NCBI taxonomy): domain Eukaryota; kingdom Metazoa; phylum Chordata; class Aves; order Passeriformes; family Corvidae; genus Oriolus; species Oriolus oriolus. The sequence continues at coordinate 3,033,487 of VXBT01007138.1, read as the reverse complement.
GCATGGAATTTTCAAGAATTCATAAAAGGAATATGAAAATAAGAGAAGAGGTTTTAAGCTAGCAAAGGAACTGCAGTGGTCTCTTCAAAACTCAAGATTTGGGTATGCCATGAAGTCTGACTTCTTAAAAAGAGGAATGGCTTGTGATCCACTATTGTTTAAACTCTGTTAAAAGCTTTGTAATTTGACAGATTTTATTACAGACTGGATTTTATTGGCAGACTGTAACACAGTGAAGCTTCTCTGTGGTTTGAGGGAAGCAGTCCTTGATGTATCATGTTCTGTCTGAAATGCAGCTTCAGATTCAAACCCACATCAATCTTCAGGGATCGTGCTGCACTCTGAGCCCTTAGAGCAGTGTTGGTTGTGCCAAGCAGACATCACTGCTGAAGGACTGGAGTTCAGAGGTTTCTGTGGGTGCCATGTGGAGCTTTCCCTGTGTGTTTTCCATGATGTGGAGCAGAACTCAGGTGCAGAGGTTCCTGCCTGGGCTCTGAGGCCCCAGGGTGAAATGAGAAACACAGTGACTAAAAGTACAAATCAAAAGGGAGAGAATGCATGAGCTGGCAAGCATGAATTTTGCTGCTGACCACTGTTTTGTCCTCTGATCTAAACAGATGTCTAAATCTGTGAGAAAGTAGAACATAAAGGGGACTGCAGACAGGTTGGAATAAACATTCCATAATTGTTTCTTTGTGCAGCCCTGCTTTTTCTCTTTGTTTACAGTCAGAGCTAATTTAGACTCTTGTTAAGTTCCTGCAGGCAGGGGCATGTCATCCCTGTGTCCTGGCTGATGGGAACACTGGATATTCTGTATAAATAGACCAGTGAAGCTGGTAGGAGCAAAAATGCCTCTGCTGTCAGGGTGCTGCCAGGGCCTGGGCATGAAGGCAGCAAGCTGTCTCCAGGCTGAGTCTCTAAAGGGGAAGTGTTCTGGGAGAAAAGGAGACTAATGTTAACGTGGTTTTATTTATGTATTTTTAACAGAAAGGTGTGCAGGACATGGAAATAGAATTTGAATTGCAGCTGTTCAGAACTTCTCTCATGTACACTGATAATTTTAGGAGAAGCAGAGGGCATGGAGAAGGAAAAGAGTAATCTATGGCAATGACTTCATCCCAAAAGAAAAAGATATTTACAGTACCTTGTATTTTGGAACTATAGTTTTCTTCATCTCATAGTTAGTTAATGTATTTACTTATATTTTTCTTATTAATAGTTCTAGGAACCATTGATTATGTAGAAATAACTGCAGTACTGATCCCCTTTAGAGACTGCATGTCAGAAATTCTTGTGCTTGATCTTAAGAAAACCCCTGTTCTGGTATTCGTGTACTTGTAAGTGTGATTTTGAAACACTGCTGAATCAGAAAGGATACAAGTCACAAGTATGGTATTTCTTCCAAAAGTTTTTGTTTGAGTTTTCAGAAGCATTTGGTTTTGCAAGTGTTTTGTTGCACGGTGATTAGTGGTCAGAGTACAGAGGAAGTAAGCTGACACACCTAAATGTTTTGCTGTGCAAGGGTGAAAAAAAACAATTAAAATCCAACACTTAATGGTCTTTTCATGCTTTCTAACAGTTCCCACCCTTTTTTTCTTTACTCATTTATGTTTGTTCAAGGTAACATGGGCATCATTTCGTCAGAAAATGGATGTAAGTCTAAGGAAATTCCAGAAACTAGAGAGATTTCTGGCTGCAAAATAAGTCAATTTCTAATGCTGTGAAACTCATAAAGAATAGTTGTAGTATTCTAATGTTACACTGCACTAACTCTAACATTAATGCACAAAACTTGAACATAGGTGTCTCTGCATGGCTGTGTTTATTGCCCAGTTTCAGGAGATTCATAGACTGGTAGCTTCTAAGTTCAATAAAACAAATACATTTGAAAGGACTTAGACTGGCAAAATCAAATGCAAACCTAAACTGTGCAAACACTTGTTCTGCTCTCATGTCTTAGCATCTGATATGGGAAAGAAGGCAGCTCCTACTGGTGACTGAGCAGGACAGAACTGAAAAGAAGGAAACAGCCCTCCGAAGGATGTAAGCTGAAGGTGCTGGTTTTACAGCATTTCCAGCATAAAACTTTATGGGAGTCCTGCTCAAACTTGAAAGCTGCTTGAGACAAAGAGGTGTTTAAAATGTTCACCAGTTCGGCTGCTTGTGCACCTTGGGGTTTAAAAGCTCAGATTTTGGAGTCAAGGGAACCTTGTATTTTCAGAGCAGTGGATTATCTTTGAGGTTTCAATGTTCAGCCTGGCCGAGGGTCCCTTCATCACTTGTATGTGCTCAGCACTCCTCACTGTCTGGGCTTGTTAAATTCAGGGGTAAATCTGCTTTCCCCACAGGGAAAGTGAGTTCTGTGCAGAGGGGCAGAATTGTTCAGGTAAGATCTGTTTGATCCCTTGGCTTGTATGAAGTGGGAGCTTATGCTGGTTGCTTGAAAGACTGGGCAGGACTGCTGGGCCATTGCCAGTAGCTTTTGCCCTTTATAGGACCAGCTGTGCCAGCATGAGGATTTTAGAACTGTCTAGATAAGGAAGAAACTTGCAAACAGGAGACAAGAAAAATTTACATGTGGACATTTTAATGTGCTAAAATATATTAAACTTCAGCATCTTAGCAGTTTTTTTGGTTTTCTTTTTTTAGATCAGATACTTGTTGGTAAAATGTTAAGTAATTAAAAATAAAATTATCTTTTAAGTAACTATTAGTTTTTACATATTAACATGTAGCCATGCTGTATTAGACAGGCACTGCTTCCTGCTGTTTCCATGCCTTACTTGTGGAGTGGTACATGTTGCCTTTTTTATCATGGCTTGCTTTGTCTTCACTTAGGTGTTGGGGGTTTTTTGTGTGTGTGGGTTTTTTTGTTTGTTTTTGTTTCACAAGGCTGCTGACCTATTTGTATTTTCAGTTGGGTTTTGCATGTCCTGTGCTGACTTCCAGCTTAACTCATGGGTGGGTGGGCTAACATGAGTAACACTACTGAGCAGGTTTTATTTAATATTTTCAATGATGAGCTGGTTTTACTCTTTTTAAAAAGGCGTTTATTTGCACCAAGTGTTGTGACCTATTTTTCTTAAATGCTATTTAAAAATAAAAGTATGTTTCTTGTTTTTTTTCCAATGGGAAAATGGAGAATTGTGCTGAACAGCATCACAGATGCTGTCTTATTTTGTGATGCTGTGCAAAATGCACCCTCAGTGTTGCAGGGATCATATGTCCAATTTAAATTGCTGCTGCTACAGTGGCTGCAGGGGTTTTGTGAGGGTTTCCTCACCGTGACAATTACAAGCATCAGTAACTAAGCAGGTCATGCTGACCAGAGGATTGGTTCTGCTGCATGTTCCCACTTCCACTCTGTTGTGGTGCTTGCCACGGCTCGTTATAGCACTGGTGGATTTGGTCATGACCAGAAAATCCCAGCCACTATTTTGCATTCCTGCAGGAAAACAAGCAAATCCCTTGAAGTGAAAAGGTTTGGCTTGTGCCATTTGCTGACACAGCTATTTTCTGTAGTTACCAATTCAAGACTGTGAAGTCACTGTCTGACGTTGTCTGGGGGCTGGACTTGTGAGTAAATGAAAAATGTACCTGGTGGGCTGCTGTCCCATGGCTGGGGAGTGACTGGTGGAGCATCATGAGTTAAAGTGAAAGTCAAGGCAGAAATTTTCATTATAATTGGATCAGGAACTGTCACCTTCATTTCAGATGCCTTCAAAACAGGCTTTGTTAGAAAATAAGCCTACAGATGGAGATGAAAAGCAAAAGATATATCAAAAAGAAATGATAGTTTAAATCTCTTAGGCAGTGTTGAGATATCAGACTAATGGGTGGGTCCCTGTGCTATTCTGTGACCTTTTCTAAAACGATCTATGAATGTTACTCCAAATCAACCTTATGTTGTCTGTGGGCTTTTTGTTCTCCCTCCTACACTCTATAAGCTTGCTCCAAAATATACTTTTCTCTGTCTTTGTCACATAGTTATGTTCAGACTGAGCGCTGCCTTCCTTTTGGGGCAAACTCACCATTTGTCTTTGCCGTTTTTTTCATTGTGACCGCTTTTGCTCACTTGTGTTTCAGTAGACAATGTCATTTTGATGCAGCACATCAGATAAATACAGTAATTTTATTGAGGCAGACTTTGAGGAGTACTATTGATTATTTATGGAGACATGCTGTTTTAATCAAGTAGATTCATTTAAGCTGTCATGGTGAGTCAGTATAATTCTGTGCTTACGCTTCATGCTGGAGAATAGGTTTGTATTAGAGATGGATGCTGGTGATTTGGAGGATATAACAACATCAGTCAATTGGCACAGGAGTTTGGCAGTGCTGGTTTAGTGTCACATCTAATCTCACAAGTGCTTGGAAAGCATTGATGTAAAGTTATTTTCAAGGCCTGACTTAAAGCAAACAAAAGAAATAGTTTAGCCAGTCAGCCCTGCAAGAAATGCCTTGTCTGTGGTTTGCTGAAGATCTGGTGCTGCCAGGGGGAGGTTCTGTGTGATGCCCTGGCTGGCAGTGCCCCTGCAGTGCTGAACAGAAAGTAGGTTAGTGCTGCCAGCTGCTCTGCTTCAGCTTCGTGCCTCGCCTGGGCTCTGGGCTGGCTGCCTCTCTCTCAGCATTTCAAGGTAGTTACTAATTTTTCCTGACTCCCTGGCCTGGCCTTCAACCATAAGGCTGTTTTTACCTTTGTGTGAGCATGCAATAACACCTTACACCAGCACTTGCGTGAGATTAGGGAAGAACTGAGGGTGCTCTAAATGCTGTGAGTCATTCTGGCATGTTTTGATGAATTGAGATTTTGGATCATGTTTAAAAGGAAAAGTTACATTCTGTGGGTAGCTATGTAGGTAGGTATGCTAAATTCTGTAGGTAGGTATGGTGCAAAAGGTGGCTCAGAAGTAGCCTTTTACTTACCTGCATTTCGATGTCGGATGCTTTATTAATAACTACCCTTATGAATTTCTAAACAAAAGTGTGTCACATTTAAAATCAGTGTGACTGAAATGTTTGGAGTTCTATAGGTCATCTTTATCAAGTACTGCATTCATAGAAACAGAACTGTGGAACTGTTTAGGTTGGAAAGGTCAAGTCCAACTGTTCCCCCAGCACTGCCAAACCCACCACAATCTCTGTCCCTGAGCACCGCATCCACAGGTCTGTTAAATCCCTCCAGGGATGGTGCTTTCACCACTGCCCCAGGCAGCCTGTTCCAATGCTTGACAGCTCTTTCTGTGCAGAAATTTTTCCTAATATCCAATCTAAACCTCCCTGTCTCAGGGATGACCATCAACCACTGCATTTTGGGCACACATCAGACGCTGTTGCTCCTGGTGCTAAGTTCCACCTCAGTGTGGTGCTCACTCCCCTTTAAAAGCAGTAAGTACTTCCTTGGCTCCCAGCCCCAGAGCCAGGGCCCATTCCTGCTGCCCAGCGAGGTGGTGCTGTGAGCTGTTGATGGAATTGCCCTTTGGGAGCTCACAGTGTGGAGATGTTGAAGCTGGGGCAGGACCTGCCCTCTGGCCTGGGTAAATGGATAAAAACCAGAAGTGCCTGAATGCCAGCTTAGCAGTGGATGCTCTGCGGTGCTCTTGCTCTGTGGCAGTCTGGCCCGAGCACCCCAAATGTGTTTTGATCTGTGGTTTGTTGTTCTGTTTCATCTGCATGTAAGAATAGTTTTGTGGGAAGATAAGGCTGGTTTGCTTTTATTTCTCCTGCCTCCAGGCTTCGTTTTATCTTCTTTAGTTTAAAAATGCTCAGTTCAGTGAGTACTTACAATACTTATTGTACTGCCTTCACTTAACATGTGCTGGCCAAGCGCTGCTGTGCCCTGGGAGCACCTTGTGTGCCAGCCTGGAGGAGCAGAGGCTTCGGGACTCAGTCTCACATACCTTCACCTGATTCCCAGCAGCTTCTTGCCAAGGAGGAGCTTATGGCAAATTGTATTGATAGGCTTTTAATTTACAGCTTCTCAGCAGGAGCTGTTCCTATTCCTTGTAAGTTGCAACACAGCAACTTTTAATTTGTTATCAAGCCAAAGTATATTTAAAGGAAAAATCTTTCCACCTTGTTTGTAATGTCTTGAATGATGCATTTCACACTCAGTGTTTTAAAACTTCTGATCTTGCAATTAAGGCTTAAAGCTCATTAAGCTTAGTCACTAAAACATTTTGCTAAAATGAGGTGTGTAAGATCTCCTATTTTCCAGTCTTGTAATTTTTCCCTTTTTTGTGGCAGCTTTATTTTATGCAACAACAGTATTAATGAGTATAGACTGTGCACAAGACCTCTTGTTCCTGAGAGCTTTTTAATAGATTTTACCTTCTCCTCCCTGCTAAGTCTATTTTTTGCTTTTTCCTGTGGTTCCCCTTCTGTTCTCCCATCTGTTTTGTTGAACTGCTTTATTCTCTCCTGGTGTTTGGCATACGCTAATCCTTTTACCTTCCATCCTTCACAGCTTTCTTGAGTTGCAGTGGTGTAGTTCAGTTTTGCTTCTGCCTGCCTTTCACTAGGAAGTTCCAGGATGAGCTATGATTTTTTGAAATTGAGAACTGTTAAAATTGTTCCTTCCAACTTTCTCTCTCCCTCTCTTTTTTTACTTTATTTTTATTACTGCTTGCACATGCCATTTATGGTGCTGTTGGCATTTGGGAAAAATACTGTAATGACTCTGGTTTCTTGCTTCTCGGAATCTCCAGATCTTTCCGTTTTTCCGCAGTTTCCAAAAGCTGTAAAGGTAGCTGTCCAAGTGAAATGAGACAGAAAGACCTCAATCCTGCAAAATGTATGTGTGTAATGGATTTCACTTACAGCAAGCCCCACTGCCTTCATTTCTGTGATCACCACTTGTGCTCGTGGGTGCCATTGCTTCGTGCTGCTAAAGCCCCTTTGGGGCACCTCATACATCCCACTACTCTTTTCAAGACCAACCCCAGTAGATAAAATAAGTTCAACTATTCCTGAGACCTTTTCAAATACTAGTAAGAAAATTAACTGTGGAGGGAGAGGAGGTGTAGAAAAAAATCAGAATTTTGAGGCTGTGATTTTTATCAGCACTCAGAGATTAAAATCTTGCTAAAATGGTGAGGTTTTGGAGTCCAGAAGAGTTTTGGTAAGCAAATATGTATTAATTGCATGTGTATGTAAGACTGGTCATTCTCAAAAGCAGGAAAAATAAAGAGAGGCCTCTTTCTATGAGGAAATAAGTTTTGGGCAAAAAGAAACAGTGGTAGGGGGTTAAAAGTTACTTTCTGTCAACATGTTTGAATGTTCTGTCATAAACAGAGCTCAGTTCAAAGGATCTGGGAATCTCAGAAGATTTCTTTCAAGACTAACCAATTTCCTGCAACACGCTGTCAGTGCTAGGAAGAGGCATCTCTTGCACATAAGAGCAGCTGGTTGTTTAAAAAAGAAAAAAAGGCATGTAGGGGGAAGAGCAACCCCCCCTCATCCCTTATATAGAGCAGTTTTCCATAGGAAAACGTACATCTGTGAAAACAGGGCACTTCAGCAAATTCCATACTCTTCAGAATACTCTTTTTTGCAAGGAAAATTGCGTTTGGATGTTTTCAGGAGAGGGCTTGGTTTGATTGTATTTTTATTTTTGCAGTGAGTAACAAGTTCCAAGGCTTTATTACTTTTTTGTTTACTGTGTAGTGGTATTGACAGCTTTGCTTACTCATTTATTCTCTTAAATAAGAATTGTGAATGTGAGTATTAACCCTGTGTTAGCAGGAGCAAGCTTAATTTTACGGGAAATGGAAATCTTTTTATTTACCTGAAAGTTTTGTTGTGGAAATACAGTTGATCCTGTTACTAGGGTGAAGGCAGCTTATCCATTCTGTTGTTGCCAATTTGAATTGCCTTGTGTGCTTGCCTTTAAGGAATAACTTGACACTGTCAAAGGGATATTTGAATTTTCTTTGCTATAGCTGATGCTTCCAACATCTGAAATACGTATTTGCCAATGCTTTGTTGTTTGCAGGAACCACGGATATCTGAAGATGAAACCATGAAGAGCAAGCAGAGTGAATAATAATGCTTTTCCGAAACCGTTTTCTGTTCTTGCTGGCCTTGGCAGCCTTATTAGCCTTTTTGAGCCTCAGTCTACAATTCTGTAAGTGTCCTCATGTTTTGTTTTCCACATATAGTGGTCTATAGGTGTGTTTAAAAATGGCCATGATTACATGTTGTTTAAGCATTCTTTCTGTATTGAAGCTTGGGGTTTGTTTTGGGGTTTTTTGTTTTGTTCGTAAGGAGTTTTGTTTGTTTGTTTTCCAGAAAAGTAAGAAACATAGTTTTGTGTGCCATATTGGAATCTATACGATCTAAAGAGTTCAAATCGGGCTATTTTATTAGAAAAAAAATCTGCATTTTGTAGTGCAGTTAAGTAATTGAATGTGATTGAATCCCTCCATGAAAGTAGACAAACCATATTGGAGAGAAATCTGCTGCAATTCCTATTTTACATTGCATCAGACCAGATGGGATCGAGGAAACGGCTGTGAGAGGTTTGAGTGCTGGAACTTCTCCTGATTTGTACCTTCACATCAGGAAACTTCACGCAGTTGAACTGGTTCATCACAAGTGGTTAGTTTGTTTAAGAACAGATAAATTGTGTTGTGCTTCAGGTAAATTTATCGTGAGTCAGTGCAGAGGGCCCTGGTGTCCTGATGAGTGAGCAGGAGGTGGTGCTGAAGGCAGGGCAGTGGAGGGGACACATGAGCACTGTGCCCTGTGCCTGATTATCACGAGAGAGAATATTTCCTAGCTAAAGCCACGTTTTGTGATAGTGCGGTCTGTACTAATGCCCAGCAATGTAATGAGTTGCTGTTAGAGGGCAAGTAAAAGTGCATATCCATAGCTCAGGGTGACATTCTTCATTGTTGTTGTAATCTTTCATCGTGTTTTAATGAGCACAGTGCTTCTGGGCTAAGCTTTTTTTTGCATAGAGTAAAAAACCCCCAAAACCTAAAAGATTATGTTAGATTTAGAATGTGTCTTTTGCATATGACAGACAACTTTAAAAAAGGGAGGGAGGGAAGACGAAAGAAACTTTGTGGTTTTCTGCTATTATTTTTGTGTGCTTAAACTCATCTGCATGTAATAAAGGGACCTGTGGCTCTGGATTGCTTTTTGAGCCTCCTCTGGGCACAAGCCAGAGGGTCTGACTGCAGCTTGTTTTGCCCCTTAGGCTCATTATGGCTCTGCCCTTGATGTTGTTGGGTTGGTTATGAATTGTGCATAGGGCGGAGGTCCTAGAGGAGCTGCAGCTGAAACATGAAACTGAATTGTTAACTAAAATGAGTTTTATTTAGAGATGAGGAGGTAGGCATTTAGGAGAGTGAATCACATTTCATCTAAAGATAAAATTATTTTCTACTTAATTAGAACATAACATTTCTGCTGGAGATAAGGATGTTTGAGGGGTGCTTTAAAAAGCATGTAAGCTGCAGCAGGCAGCCACCATGAAGCCAGTGCCAGTACCAGCACTGATAGAGAAACTTTTACATAACGAGAACTGCAATACAGACCAGTGGGAACCAACACATTCAGGTGGCCTGATACTTTAACTTCTGCCAGATTCAGGGTGTAGAGCAATTAGTCCAAGCTTGGAGCAAAGACCATCTACACAGCAAAAACAAAACTCTCTTCGATCACCCTGTGCTTGTAGGCGAGCTGTGCCAGCTGGGCAGCCTGCAGCTCAGCAGCTTCGGGTGAGTTACCAGTGCTGTCACTTGTTGCTTTCTTCATCAGGAACTTTGTCACATCCTCACCAGTGTCTGTTTCTGTCAGGAAACACTGTTTTCGCACATCCTCAGAATGTTTAACTTGGGGATTGTTGAGTCAGGCTGGTCTCAGCATTCTTCAGCACCAAAATCAGCATGACCCCCCCTTCTCCATCCATCACTGATAGCTTTTGCAAATGGGGTAAAATTTGAGCTGTTTTACCCACACTTAGGCAGAGCATCCTGCTACAGGCCCCTCATGACAAGACAGATGCTGAGGTCTGGAGCAATTCCCCAGTGGAGCTGGTGCAGGATGATGGTGCAGGTCTGATGAGGAGCAGCTGAGGTAGCTGGGGGTGTTTAGGCTGGAGAAAAAGGGGCTCAGGGAGATGATACCACTCTCTACAACTACCTGAGAGGAGTTTGTATAAGGTGGGAGTCAGTCTCTTCTCCCACGTATCAAGTGACAGAACAAGAGGAAACAGTCTCAAGTTGTGCCAGGGGAGGTTTAGATTGGATATTTGGAAAAATGTCTTCACCAAAAGGGCGGTCAGGCATTGGAACAGGCTGCTCAGGGCAGTGGTGGAGCCACCATTCCTGGAGGGATTTCAAAGACATGTAGCTGTGGCACTTGGGGTCGTAGTTTAGTGGTGAACATGATTAATGGTTGGAGTTGATCTTAGAGGCCTTTTCCAGCCTAAATGGTTCTATGATAATATAATTTATGTTCATGGAATGAAAATGGGTGTTTATACATTTAGACTCAGGAAAATGTTGAAGCCACTGTTTTATTTTGTTTTGTTTGAAGGGAGGTACCTCCTGAAGCATTTGGAGTGGAAATGGATGTTTTATGCTGTTGTGAGATTGTGAATCTCTGTTAGCAAGCAGTGCACAGCTTTGTGGAGGAGGGCTGGTAATTTTAAAACATGCTACTGCTTTTCTAAGCATGGAATGTTGAAAATGTCTCTTCCTTTTTGTGACAAATTTGTTTATAAAAGCGAAACAGTAACACTAAATGTATAATTATACAAGTGGTGCATATCTTCCTTTTTTAAACTTCTTCTTTAGGGCAGGGTATAACTCCTGTAAATGTTTGATATTTTATCCCTCTTGCCAAATGTGGAACCGTTGCATTTGAAGCCAGACTTGTGAGTTGGAGCCGACTCTGAAGCGAAGGGAGTAGTAAAGGCCAAGCTCAGCTGATTTTCCACAGGTTCTGACTCAGTATTACAAACAGCCCACACTGGGATGGCTGACAAGGTCACAGTCTGGCTCATGCTCGAGCTGTGAGGGTTCAGGAACTGCTTGCAGCAGTTTGCCACCCAGTCAAACAGAAAACGGTGCTGGTTTACTTTAATAGGCTGTGCTGGGAAGGGTCTGGAACTGCTTTATGAGCAGTGATTTCTGCAGCCATGATGAAGTGGAGGTGATGGGTATCGTGTCAGCAGTCCTAGTAAGTCTGTTCTTGCTTGTAAGACAAACTCCTGAGGCATTCATTTCAGAGCTAATAGTTGTCAAATCTTGAGTTTAGACACAGGGAGTGAAACGCTGGGGAAAACAACCTATGTAGGACCTCAGAATCTTCAGTGTTGATAGGCTGGAGATGGACCCAGGATTGATAGAAAACTCTGTCCCCCGTTTTGATGTTTGTTTGTTCTTGGTCCTTTTCTCTTCTGTTGTGGTTTCTGAGTTCTGTAGTCGGCTTTCCTGTGTTGTTTTCACCGCAAGGCTGGTGCTTTACATGGATACTAACAGTTCAACTTAGAGGGTAAACCATGGAGAAAGTTTCCCCCAGTGTCTCTCTAGACAGCAAACAGCAGCTCTGGGTGCCAGAAGTATTCTCTCCCACCAGCAGTTTCAGTGGATGGACATGGAGCAGTTGGCAAGGATGCGGGTCAGAAGCTGCCCTCAGAGCTCTGTCCCAGGAGTCCAGCAGGCAGCTCTTGGAGCAGTTGGTTCATGTTGGTCACACGCTGTGCGCTGGCTTGGCTGGCTGGATCAAATGCCAGCTGCATCTTCTTCATCTCCTTATCCTGGGCAGAAGCTGAGACATGTAAGCAGACTGCACTTTGCTGCACAGCTGGAGACTTTTTTTAAACTGTAATAGTCTTTGTGAAGGGTGATGTGATGATGTGGATCCTGTAAAACACCCTCCTTCCTGCCAGGGTCCTCTGTCCTGTACATTTTGGGCAATGGGGCACCTGACTGGTTCTGCTCTTCATGTCCTTGTACAGGAGCAAAAGGCACAGGGTCTCTGTATGATCTTTGCCTGAGGGGCTGGCTGCTTTCTTGGGAATTTCACTTGGAGCAGTAGGGTAAGGGAAATTTCTTCAGGAAATCCTACTGTTTTCAAGCTCTGAGTATTTATTTAGACAAATAATGCCACAGGTTTTTTTTTTCTGCACGTATCTGGTGGATGATGGGAGAAATGCGTTTGAGACGCATTTGAAAATTTACTAGACTATTCTAATACCTATTCATAGTTTTGCCAGGTTTGGTTACCATTTCTAGTAGGCACATAGAACACTTTTAAAAGGGAGTTTATACTTGCTGAAAACATACAAACCTGAAGAGTTCTAGGCATCTTTAATATAATTGTGTGGCCTGGACTTTGGAGCAAAAACTGGGGATGAGATATACCCTCAAGTTCGATTTGGCTGTTACAGAGTAAAACCTGGAGCAATCAGCAATAGAGGGAACCTCTCTTGAATGGCAAATCCCACTGGATTTTGTACATGTTTGAATTTTTAAATAGTGTAGGAAAATGACACTGTTAAAAGTTAACACTAAAAAAGTGTTCCATTGCTGGCTAAAAGCATACTCTGATGTCTCTGATGGATAATTATATCAATGGAGAGTTTTTGTTTGGGAAACCCATTGGATAGGGAAACTGGTTGCCTTCCAGACCAAAAATGACTGGCAGATTAAAGTTTTATTAGGAACTGTCATTGTTTCCCTCTTGTTTTATGTCTGGGGCCAGATCTACAGAAAAGGGCGAAGTATTTTTCTTATAGTGTTTATGATTCCACATGTGTTTTTATTTTTCTCCTCTTTGTTTATGTAAATGGTCATGGTTGTAAAACAGTTTAAAACTTCAGCATTAGAGACAAAAGGAGAGCTGGTTTTGATAGACTTGTCAGTTCAGGCTGTTCTTAAATGTAATCATGTTGTTTTTATCTAAAGTTTTCAGTGTTTGGCTTTGTCAGAAAAACTGCAGAATGGAAAAATAACCTGTGCTGGACTGTGGGCTGTATTTTTGTCTCTGTAAATATATAATCTGTAATGCTGTTGACTAAAACCAGGCAGTTTCCTTCTGTAGAAACACAGAGGACGTATGTAGGGATACTTTGTTCTTTTTTTGCCAGAAGAAGAGGTTGCAGTGGCTGAGGTTTCTTCCTTCTCTGTGCTGTGTAACATGCCCAGAGCAGTGCAAAGGGCAGGTAAATGCCGTGGTTGGGGGCAATTCCTGCGTTTCAGGGACAGAGGATGGCAGTGCAGCTGCATTCAAAGGATGTGTCAGAATCCAGCTGTGGTCCTACAGCCTCACTCTAAGGGGAAAAGACAGAATGTAGGACCTTGTCAGTGTTAATTGCGTTGGTTAGCCCTTAGGTCAGCTCAGGAACAGGAGGTTGCAAGTATGCCTGAGGAGCTGCTCTCTTTCTCTCCCAAAGATTGGTACCTGAGAACCCAGTTACTGGGCCAACACAGGCCTTCCACGACATTGGAACATCAGTGGCTGGCTGAGGGAACCTCAAGGTGGGTCTCCTCAGGATGTTTCTATTTATCCATGAGTTACCTTGAATAAACCAGACTGAAAGGCAATTTAAAAGCTAGCTGTTAGGATGCCATGTGTAAACTCTGTAGAGTTTGCTTGACAATGATTTTTTACTCTGTAATCAAAGGCATGTAAATTAATTTTTTCCATGAAGTAAATACATTTGTTTTATTTTGTTGTTTTTTGGGTTTTTTTCCTACTTACTGAAAGTCTAAGGAAAGTAACAGTCAAGAGAAGAGGACTGAAACTATAGTGGGAAAGCATCCCTTTATACAGGCACGCTTTTTATAACCCTGTGGCCAGTATCAATTCCAGGCTGTCCTTCTGAAGGCCCTGGCTATGGGGCAGCTCTTGCCCATGGAGCTTCTCTTCTGGTTTAGAGTTTGTTTTCCTGCATACTTTGATACTTGGATCAGTGCCTTAGGCTTGCCTTTTGATAAAAGGAATTTTGGTATCTGCCACTGCTTTTTAGGATGTTGGCCACTGCTCTGGCAGGGTGCTCATTCCCATCTAAAGTGTGAAGAGCTGTTTTGTGCTTTTTTGGAGTTTTTAAAAAATACTTCCCCTGCCTTGATGGTTCAGGCTTGGGTGTTGGTGTATCAGCATGTCTGGAAATGACATTTTGCTGTTCCAGTAATAATTTCCCTCTACTTTCTGTCATTTGATTTCGCACTGGAGGTTTTGGTTTTAAAGATGAGTCACAGGAAACAGAAATTGGGATTTTCCAGACAGAAAAGCGGTAGAGTTTTATTTTGTTGGCTTAAGCTTTGCAGGCAGCTCTTACTTTACGAGGACAGTGTGGGCATCATATGTAACACTGAGGTGTTTGGGGCTCAGCCTGAGATCCTCACCATGGCTTCCTTCAGCCCTTGCTGGGAGTCAGAGCCCTGGGGCAGTGGCTGCTCGGGTGGGTATTGCATTTTCCTGGTGTAGACAAGTAACTATATTTAAAAAGCCACAGCTTTAGAATTCTTGATGCAGAGAACTTGCTTTTGTCATGTGTTACCAGCATACGAAATTAAAAAGAGAGCAGATATCTCCCTTTGTGAATTTTGCCTTCAAGCTCATAAACACAGCAAATTTTCCACTCATGAGAAGTCTCTCTGGGTTTTTTTTGAAAGTGCTAATTTAATCTGAATTTAAGATTAAAGAGAAAAACTACCCACAAATAACAAGTCCAAGGCTTTGTGCATTTTAATAGTGAGTGAAGAGAACTAACTGTAAATATAGAGATTTTTGTTAAAGACCCTTTTTATGTTGTAAACTGGAGATTTAAATAACTTTTTTGTGATTTTTCAGAAGTGGTGGTATAATGCATCAGTCTACAAAATGAGCCCTTGAAGGGAGAGGAGGCATGATGAATGCTTGAGAATGATACTATGGGACAGTCTTACTTTCTTCTACAGAGATAGAGCAATCATTTCAAAATAGTTGCTTTAAGTGTATGTCAGGTTAAGTTGCTTGAGATGCGATTTGACCAATAAAAGTTACTTGTCAGGCAACAGAACTTCATAATTCCACTTTAAATCTATATTTTGACTTCATCCGTGGTGGTTAGTTGGACTGTATTTAAGCAGAATTAATGTGAACTGTTACAGCACATGTTTGAAGGCTACCGTACAGTTGATTCTGTAGCAGTAGGTCACGCGATTTATTTCTTTTTGTCTTAGCAAATTCTATTTTGTCATTAAGCCAGTTCTCTGCCCTTCCTTTTTCACAGCTCTCTCAAGGTGAGTCAGGCTGCCTTACAGGTCACTGCAGGCGTGGTTTGGAATGGCACGTCTGTCTTCTAAAGCCAATAAAATTGTTCCTAGGATTTTTCCCTATGTTACTTATGTACTGGGCTAAACTGTGCTTTAACAACTGAAACACTGTTTTTAAGCTTGGAAATTCACCCTATTTTGTTTGTAGAAATAACAAAGAGAGAATACTGTTTCTAATGTGCGGCTCTTCCATTCTTTATAAATGTTTGGTGAGTCAGGGTTAGTTCACGCAGGTGAAATCTGCACAATGTAAAACCTCGATTCTCACAAGAGCACGGCCCCTCTGTGTGGGATTTGCATTCTGACTCTTGTTTGGGGTTTTCAGGATAGCAGATTGCAGTGTAGGGCCCGGTGCCCCAGCCCTGGCTGCCGGGGCTCTCTGGGAGATGGGCTCTGGGCTTTGCTCACCTGTGGGTGAGCCAGCCAAGGCAGAGCTCGCCTGGGTCTGGTTCTGCCCTCCCTGCTGAGTGCTCCTGTTGGGGCTGGCTGGGCACTGGGCAGTGATTCTCATCCCTGAAGGTTTGCTCTTTCCATAAGCGATTTCTCAGCTGCTCATCCCCTTGCTACAGGGCTGCCTTCCCTTGTACTTCTGTTTTTCTCATGTTACAGAGTCGATGGCATCAAAGCAAAACCTGGATGTCTTAAGCTGAGACGGTAAACACAGCCTTGCCACTCTGCTTTGTTTTAGTAGGAGCCTTTTGTTAATCTTTTGCTGACCACTCTGATGTTAGACTAGTTTTCTGAGAATTGACAATCAATTCACACTTCATTAGCTTTATCCCTCTTACTTAACTTTTATCAGAGCTTTTAGGACAATGTTCTCTATTAATTGCAAATGAGTTCATCATTCATTAATCATTTGCTGTCCTTTGTTTGAGATTTGGCTTCTGCATCTTCATCAGAGGATGTTCTGACCCAAATTTCTCTTCCCTCCTTGTTCAGTGAGCAGTTTCAACTGGACAGCACTAGGAAAACTACCTTAATGTCAGTGGGTATAATGCAGTTATACTTTCCCTCTTTCTAGGCCATGTGCAGTCTTCTGAAAAGCATGGAGGGCTACTCAAACTTCATGTTTGATTATAGGTTTGTTTCTCTGAGCAGTGCTTTGTGCCTGACTTAATCCCCACTGTGCTGCTGCAAATTGAGTTGAAAACCATCAGGTTTATGGATGTGCTGGTTCCACTGTGTGTATCTCAAAGAGAGATGCTTAATATGCTTCATACAGTTGTTCATGTTTCTTAGTCCTTTTAATTTTTCTCCTGTGGGTTATCTTTCAGGGAGTTTTGTTCTTTTATCTGTGCTTTTTCTGGGCTCTCATTGCTGAAACGATATAGTGACTGACTTAATCTAAAGTGTCTTGTCACTTGCCTGTGAAGGTTTTTGAAAAATTTGCTGTGTGTTCTTGGGCATGTTGAGTTTCTGTGATTAATAAGGTGTCTCAAACGGTACTGATTTTGAAGATTTTAATGCCTACAGACAGTTTTTTGTTGCCTTTTTTTTCTAGTAAGAGTAGTCTCTGCTCCCAAAATTAGTTCCCTTTTTACCTTTTCAAAGCTCACCTTCTGAGAGAAAAGCAGTGCTTGTACATAATAAATGGCATTGTGGTTTATTTTAAGTGAGGCAGGGTCCAAGTAGTTTGTATTTAGAAGACTGGGGCTTTTGTGGACTTGCTGCAGTAAAATATGAAGCCTTATAAAGTGGAAGTGATCTCCCTTCATGATTTTTGTGAGATGGTTGGATTAAAAGAACTGGAAACATATGTGGTGTAATTTTGGGTTTACCAACTGTGCACATTAATGCTGAATGAGGACAAGAAATAAGATTCACTGTCTTCCCCTAAGCTGTGTTATGGCAAGGGTCCCAAAGATATCAATAATTCTCTGATCCAGAGAGCACTGTTCTGAATTCCTGAGATTAATGACTAGGTCTGTCATGGCAGGTTTCCCCAGCACAAAAACCTGCCAGGTTCTACTGTATTAAATATGTTGTTTTGAGGTTTGCTGCTGGCAAATCCATGGCAGCTTTCTGTGCCCTGCCCTGGTGTTGACAAGGACAAACAAGTGAGCTGGCTTGGCTTGGGTAAGCAGTGGCATATGGTGTTGAGATCACTTCCCTGAGCAGGTCAGTTTGTGGACAGAAAGCAGTTGAGATTAGATGCGAAACAGAAAAGTGCTAATTTAATGCAGTAGTGAAAATATTGATTTGAATTTGTAAGGCTTTTTATCTTGGAAGGACACTGGTGTAGAGAAGTGCCAGATGTCTGTGGATTGTGTCTGACTGATGACATTAACATATTAAGCAGTTTGTGCCCTGTGGCTGAGCTGCAGACAGGTGGGTGTCCCTGCCTGTGGGGTGGCAGCCCTTTGAGGGACAGACATCTCTGCCCCCAGCCCAGGCGTGCAGGCAGAGGTGCTGCGGGCAAGGGCAGGAAGCAGCTCAGGAGAGCGGATCAGAAGATGCCTTTACCGGTGAGCAGATGTAGTTTGTTGCAGCCCAAAAGCTGCTGCCTTGGTGTTTTGACACCAGGGGAGCAGTACTTGTGAAGATGTGGTGGGCAGAGCTAAGGTGTGTTTTTAAATCCCTTTATATCTTTGTTTTACCTGTGTATTTTAGGATTCCTGTTTCAGTAGCTGGATGTTCTAGTACATGCCCTAATAACAGTTCGCTTGAATGTCAGAAGACATTCTGAGTATTTTGGGATGCTGTCTGAGGAGAAGCCTAAGGAAAAGAGGCATCCAGGATGATAGAAAACAGTAGTGCACACTTCCCCTGTGTGCAGGGAGCGCTCCTAGGGCTTCAGCCGCAGAGAGCCCATGTCAGAGATGTGAAGTGTCAGTAGCAGATTGCTGGGTAACAGAACAGGAGCAACTCCTGAACTATCTTGAACTCTGCATATTTTTGTATCATTCCCCGATGCTGTAGATGAAAGGATCACTGAAGCCAGAGGATTTGCAGTCCATGTTACTGAGAATACTTTTTGCTGCGTTTTCTTCTGCTGTGCTAAATCTTCTTGGCTGCTATGTTGGTGTTCAGTTTGCATGTGAAATTTGCCAAGCATCTTTTTTTCAGTCATGTTGCAATCGCTGCTGCACAGCTTCCCTCTCCAGTATTTGTGAGAATCATGCAGGACAAAAGGAAAAGCAAACAAACCCCGAACAAAAAGGAAAGGTCCCCACCCCCTGGAAAAGGGTTGCAGAGGCATTCAGTATAGTGTACATCAGTATAAAGCAGTTGATCCTTATTTTGAGACAATACTATGGAGATGGGAAAAGTTGCCAACAGTTTCTGAACACAGCTGATAAAAGCTGTTTTGAAAAATCTGTTCCAGGACAACTCAGCTGGATTAGCTCATTTAGCAGTTGCTGAGTTCTGTAGACAGAAGCAGGACAGTGCTTTAAAATCTTACTGCAATGCTCATGAGTCTTGTTGGACAAGCAGCGGTGGCTGGATCTACTGTATTTATAAACATCATGTGCTCAGGCCATAATTCCCCCGTTTAGTCTTTGTGTACTTAAGCCTAGTTTGGTGGCCCTCAGGACACCGATTTGATGTAGTTGAAGTCATCTCACAGCCTAAAGAGACATGGCAGCTCTCAGCAATAGGAGGGGCCTCCTTCGGAGCGTGGTGGTCTGTGGGGTTTGTTGCCCTTCTCATTTGGGAATCCCAGTGAGCCTGTGGTGGGCCAGGGACCAGCATAACTGCGTCACTGTAAGCACTGCTGGGGCTCCTGTTGCATCTTGTCACTAAACAACCTGGAGAACGAGCAAGATGTGGCTTGAGCAATGTGTTTGTAGAGCTGCAAATCTGTGCTTGTCTGGATGTCTTGTAGGAGCCTCCCCCACCCCCTCCAGACCGAGTGTGGAGCCAAGCAAGCGGGTAATTAGTGACATGCTGGAAAGGAAAAGCTTTAGTATGCATGTGTATGTATTTTAAAGAAAGTAGTACATTAAGTTGATGAAAACAGAAATCTATTCTGTGGTGAACATTGTAGAGTTTCAGTGCAGTAGGAAAATATGATAAAATACAGCGAGTAATTTTTCACTTTGGGAGGAGAAGTGGAAAATGATTGTCATCTCTAGAGCTTGAAAGGCTCAGATTTGCAGTCAGCATTGCTGTGTTATTGCTGTCAGGCTGAAAATCCTGGAGGCTGTTTAAGCAGTGCCATATGCCCTTCTGAATTGTCCAGTGAAAAACAATGGGGGGGGTGGAGGGAAACCCCTAAAACTATAAAGCCCTTTTCAGAGCCACATCTGGACTTAATAAATGCAAGCACACACTGTATAATTTAATGTATCTGCTTAAATTAGGTCTCAAACACAAGAGTGTAAGGCCTGCCGTGTTGTGTTTGGTGCAAAAAGGATTTTCTTAACATTTATTTTCCTTGTGTAAGTCTGATTATGACCTTGTAAAAAAAATCTGCTAGCCATGCAGCTGGAAATAAGAAACCTGTTCTCTGCAATAGTGGTGTGAGTGGTTTAAAGCTGGTAAGCTACCAGGCATGGTGGTTGCGTGTGGCTGTTCTATTTGAACATGAATACACGAGTACTGAAATCTGGTCTTTTGCCCTGACTCTGGTATGGAATAAGGCCCTGGGTCAGGACCTGAAAGCTGTGGCTCCGTGGGCAAGGACTGCTTTTGGCAATTGCCTCAAAATGAGGAAAACCTTTAAAGAAGTTCACAACTTGTGAGCCAGAAAATAGGCAGACAAATAGGCCTTGCCCCACTCCTGGAAAGGGGTGGGAGGGTTGGCTATTTCTGTCTAACTCTGTGAAAAACAGCTAAGGAGAGCACCCTATTTATAGTAGTTCTCAGCTGTCCATAGGAACATTTGCATCTCCAGCGGAAAACTTTAAGGTTCTGAAAACTAAAAAGGCTGAAAACTTAGATGGCATTAGACTGAAGAATAAGCTTTTGGTTGCATTTCATGTGAGAAAATGACACCAGGATTGATTAGAAAAAGTAAGATGCACTTAACCAGTTGTAGCTGCAATTGTATTATGATGTTCTGGGGAGAAAGCAGGGACTGGGGAGAAAGCTCATACTGGGGTGGTGTGTGTAGACTTCCATTTCTCTTGTGCATGGCAGGAGAGCATTGTTAAGTCTTTAGGGTTTTTTTCCTTATGTCCTAATGTCTGTGATTTTCTTCAAAACATGCGCATTAAAAATCTAAATACTCTAGAGTTCACACTCGTTCCCCTTCAATCAGATCTGACTTCCACTGGGTTAGCTGAGGTATACCTGCAGCCTCCTGGTCTCCCTGAGTTCCCATTTTCTGTCAGTGAACCTGTGATACACAGGATGCTTCAGAAAACTTACATTTCGTACACGTTAAACAGAGAAACAGCATTTTCATTGCAGATTTCCCCTGGGTATTTTTCCAGTTGGAGGAGAGTGGTTCCTCATGTTGGCTGCCCTGCTTACATGGCCAGCGTGTTTTGGGTGGAGACTGACTGTAGCTGAGTTCTCCAGGTGGAGAAGGGCAGGAAGGGACCTGATGCTTCAGGCTCTGTGGTGACTGAGTCTGCAAGGCTAAAAGAAAAGGGAAATCCACCTTTTTTCTTTTTTAAATCACAAGAAGTAACTGGGGGAGGAAATGGAACTGTAACTTGTGTGTCCTCACTATGAAGATGTAGCTTAAAGAACCACTCAAGGAAATACAAACAGCACTTAACAGAATTTTAAAAGCAGCATTTTTCTAACAGTGACCCAAGTAATGCAGAAATTTACCCAACAAAGATGAGTGCGCCCGCCCCCAATCCACCCAACTCCCAGGCTATGTGAATTTAATCAATTTCTCTTGACAGGTTAAAATTTCTCAGTAAGAATTTGAAATATGATGTTCTGTTTCACAAGTCCGCAGCAGCATTCCTCATGGTCTTCCAAAGTAATTGGTTTTTTTGCTATAGGAAGGGAGATGTCCATGTTTATTTGATAGGATCGATAGAACTGTTCTAGTGGGCTTTAATTTCTGGTGTCAGAATATGCTGTGCTGAAGGCCACGGCAGAACTGTGGCTCTGCAGTATGAAATGCAGGTGTTCAAAACTGCTGCAGCAAGCATTTTTCAGCACTTTTGATTAGAAACACTGGCATAAAAAGTATTTGTTCAATGATATCTGCTACTTGTTTGCTGCACCTAAATACTCTTTGTGAATGTTTTTTTAAAGTTTGTCCTAGAACTTGACATGTAGGGTGCCGGCAATATGACTGTGCTGTAAGACTGCTTGAAAAGTCTCTAAATTACTATGATCTCTTTTACAGAAAGAAAAACAGCAGCTGCAGTCACAAAATTGAGTTGGTTAAATAGGTATATGTGTCTGGGCATGTGTCAGCCCATAACTCACCACTGGTGCTGAGTGTTTGCAAACTGTTGGAAACTCAGCGGAGGGGATCTGTAGTCTCTGTTTTCTGTTTGCTCCCATTTGGCTGCCTAGTGAATGCCATGAGCTTGGAAGTTCCTGCCCTCTTCCGTGCTGAGGTCGATGAATCTGTTTCAGAGTTTGGGTAGGTAACATTTCGAGTGTGTAAGGAGGGGAGCGCTTACCTCTGCTGCCCTGCCAAAGCTGCGGTCTGAAGGCTGTACCCGTGTCACCTTGGAACGCACACAATTGTTAGGTGGAAATATTGCAGAGAAATTGCATTCCAAGGAACCTTCTTTATCTTCTCAGGGGTTTGTCAAGGCAGAGCATTTTGTTGTTGCTATTCCAGGTTAAATTTAAGTGTGTTCCCTGCTCCATCCCCCACTGTTCTTCTCTCTGTCACCCACCTTCCCCCGTAGTTCTCTTCACTTTTTTTTTTCTCCTTTGTAGTTGTGCTCAGAGAATTTAGCAGCTCTGTGGGAAGAAGACCTTGAAGCTCAGAGCCTGTTCTCTAGCAGAGAGAGGGCTGTGGCTGCCCATGAACTCAACTGTGCTTTAGGGACCCCTGCTCCACTTGCTCCTCAACAGGCAGAACACACAGCAGAAGCGGAGAAAATGGAAGGGCAAATGCTTGGGGAGGCAGAGTTGTGGTGAAAGAAGTAGTTAAGGGATAGAGACTGCAAAGACTCTGCCAACTGTCACTTCTTTGTAGGTTCAGTGTGGACAGATCTCACATTAAAAAAAATTCCTCCTCAGGTTCTGTAGGGCGAGAGGTTTGATTTAAAACAAAAATTACTGTTGTTTTTTTTTGTTTTGTTTAATTAAGCTTCACATTCTTAATACACTAAAAGCCATTGAAAATTTAAGACCGTAAAAGTTTAGTAGCTCCGTTTGTATTTTATATAAATATAAAATCTGAAGCTTATGTTCACAGGCTTAGAAAGCCTTTTAAAAGACTTTTATGGTTATTTTTCTTAATAGTACTTGATAGTTTGACCAGTGTGAGGTTAATAAGCCTTTTTTTGTTTGTGAGATTACTCAGCATTCAAATACAGCACATGAGTGATTTTGGCCTTATGCATTATGGATGAAGGCCCTTGCTGTTAATACAGATCTTACCTTTGAGCCAGTCAAAGCCTTTATTTAGCTGTACAAAAGAAGAGAATGAGAAAGGTGGGTTGTGTGTCACACAGGCGCGTTTGAACTTCATTGATACCCAAATGTGCGTTTGCAATTCAAGGCAGGGCTCTGAAACTGATCCTGGGGGTGTGCTGCTCGGGCATGAGGGTAGGGTTTGCCAGGACCAGACCCGGGGCTTTGCAGGGACCAGACCCGGGGCTTGCAGGGATCATAGCCAGGGTTACAGGATGTCAGAGCTCTGGCAGTGCAGTGCTCAGGCTGCTCCATTTCCCCGCTGGCAGCGTACCTTCAGTGCTGCACGATGTGCTCTTCAGCCCAGGGGTGCCTTAGCTGCTTTTTCCAGATTGTTTTGCTTCA
>VXBT01007138.1:2834064-3009823 GCA_013400235.1 Oriolus oriolus | reverse complement strand
CTCAGTTGTTTTCAAGAATTCCTGCCTCTTTTGGGTTGCTCTTCCATACAGTACTGTTTTTTTCAGGGAGGGAGCAGCTAGAAGAAGAGCTGGGGTGTTTGACCTGGGCGAAAGGAGGCTCAGAGGGACCTTACCTCTCTCTACAGCCACCTGAAAGGAGGTTGTAGCCAGGTGGAGGTCAGTCTCTTCTCCCAGGTATCAAGCAACAGAACAAGAGGAAATTGCCTAAAGTTGTGCTGGGGGAGGTGTAGATTGGATATGAGGAAAAATGTGTGGATGTGGCACTTGGGGACAGGTTTTAGTGGTGAAGGCCGTGGTGCTGGGTTAACAATTGGATTCAGTGATCTTCGAAGTCTTTTCCAGCCTTAATGATTCTATGAATCTATGAAGTCCACATTCATCACCAGACTTTCAGAAGCCTGAGTGTTCTGCGCTGTGCTAGGCAGCCTGGTAGGAGCAGAAAGGGGTGGGGGGAAAGGTGGAAGTGGATAAATAACTTTTTGTGCTCTCTGACATGCGTGTTTGCTTTTCTTTACCCATCAGCTTAAGGTTACCTACAGTGGGGTTGCTGTTTTTCGTTTCTGCTGTGTGGCTGCATTTCTATTTGACTGTTTTAAATAGTATGTTTGCATGGGGCTGAAAGAACCTTCTGTACTATAAAAGATGAAAATTTCAGCTCTCTGTTAAGTCAGAAGATCGAGACTAACATGGCTACTTGTGCTGCTGCTTCTCAGGCTGGTTGGAGCTACAAGGGAAAACAGCAATGGAAACTGGTTTTATTGCCCATCTTTCTGGTTTTAGGTAAATGTTATTGATTCTTTTTCATGGATAAATGTGTTTCTTTTAGGTAAACAGTGCTGCTACCTTTTGTATCTCAACCTGAAAGTAGGACTACAGGGGGGAGAGAAATCTATAATGGAAGTGATTTAGTGTTTTATTTGGTGTTCTTTCTACATGAATTGCGCTTTGCTTTGTGTTTGGTTTTCTGCTGTACTGAATTCTGTCAAATTCATGTCAGTTTTGTAGCCCTAATTCGTATCTGGCTCCCTGCTTGGGCTTCTGAGCGCAATAGCTGATTTGGTAAACTTGACATTTTTCCAGAAGGGATTAGTTGCTATGTGGGAATTATTACGATTGTTCCACTGAAAACACTTCTGAATGATTGTCTCTCTTGCTTGGAAACTACTTGTCTGATATTTGGGGGGTTTTATATATTTTGTGGCATTCAGGAACTTGGCGGGGGGGAGTATGGGAGTCAGACAATCACCTTGTTGCTCTTTAAATAGATCATGCTTAATGTACACTGGAAATAAAACCATGCTCATAATGTTTGAGACACTGCTGGGTTTCTTCTTAAAGATGTTTCTTAGTCAAGCTGTTGACTTCATTGTAGAATGTGCTCTTCAGGTTCTGTGGTGTGATTTAAAATAAATGTTCTTAATTAAACTTAGTATCAGAATTTGGATTTTACTTCTTTTGAATTGTGTTTACTTAAAAAAATAGTCTCAGTTTGGAGCTGCAAGAATTTTTGAAGGAGTGATTGTACAGCAGTGTTTAGGTGTCATACTGTGTGACCAGTGCCTCTCTGTCTCACAGGGCAGCAGTTGACTGTTCCCTCAGGTCTTACTTTTGTCTGATACCAGCCCGTGTGTTTAGCTTTATGTTTAAAACAATTTTAGCCTGGTGGCACCCTGGGAAGGGTTGCATTGAGCTCTCTTTCCTTTTATTGTTTCTGTAACTTTCTACTTTTTTTCCTTGCTGTAACTTTTTCAAAATTATTGTTTCCAAGTAGTTTTTATGTAGCTTCTTTGGTTATAAAAATAAGTTTATGAATATTGGGAAATAAAATATGATCTCTTTCCCTTTTTGTTGTCAAGCTACCTTGGTAATAATATATCCATATTCTTTATAGTTTCAGTGTTGGCAAAGCTTCCAGTTAGATGATGAAATATGTTTCAGGTTTATTTTATTAACTGCTCTGGCTGTGGTAAATGCACATCAAAATCATCTGTTCCATTTCTGGTTTACATTGTTGTATTCCTGTCATAGTAAAACATGAGCTTTGAAGGGCACAGCAGTGGAAAAATCTTGTTCAAAACCTCTCTTAATCGTAGGTTTAAGTATGGCTGTGTGCACACTGGCAGACTTCTGTTTCGAGCAAGTGCATGTTACTGTGAACTAATAGAGAAATTCATATAAAATAGTGCTAAGCTGTAAAAAACAATGTGAAAACTGTGTAGCAGTATTCTGACCTTGTAATGATTTACAGCTGGAAGAGCAGAACTGAGTTTGGAAAAAAAGATTATTTTCAGCTTCATGTGAAGGGCTTTTTGAAATTTATTTTAATTTATTTTTTCCCTTTCCTCTCTGAGCTGTGTCAGTCCAGTACTGTTTGTAGGTTTGCCCATCACAAACGGAGCAGAAATCCCACGGGGGAGACAGAGGTGGGACTGACACTGCAGAGGAGGACTTCAGTAGGGAAATACTTGGATACAGAGAGACAGTCGGCTCTTCAAAGAGCTTTAGAGAACTGCTCTGTGTGGTACAGGGAGTACAAAAATGGAGGAACAAATTGAGCCTTCTGTGCAAAGGGAGCTGGAGAGGATGAGGTGTGCAAAGCAGAACTGGAGAGCCAGGAAGTGGGATAAATGAGGACAGCGAGGGAGAATGAAGGCCAAGTACTTGAAATGAGAGGGGAAGGAGAAAGGGGAAAACATCATAAATACATGAGGCACTAACAATGTCCAGGGAATGATAGGAGATGAGGAAATAATTGAGAAACAATTTGCCATTTGTGCTGTGGACGACTGCTGTCTGTAGTGCTGTTTATTTACAGAGTCCGGTCACTGTTGTAACACATTCTTGGGTTTGGGATTTACACCCCAAATACAAATGTGCTGCAAGCCCCAGAGTTCCCAACCTCTGACAGATAGTGCCAAGGCTCTGTGTTACTGCCAGTTTCTTGGGCAGGGGTTTGTAATGTCTCACAACAATGTGAGTCTAAGCAAGGAGCTAAAAATGAATCTTGTAGGTAAATGCTGGAATGGCAGCTGAGCTGCACAATTTAAGTGTCCAAAGTCAAAATTACAGTTTAATACTCTCACCAAACACAGCTGAAAGCAAAATCTGAAACAGCTTAATGAAAAGTTTGAAGTCACTGCACTTGGCAGATATTGGCCTGGTCAACAGCATTAGCAAGGCTATGGAAAATGCTTGGGTTCTGGTTTTGGCAGACAAAGAGCAACCACAAAAAATATTTGAAGTGTAGTGTATTGTAGTGTAAAAATGAAGAGCTTGTGTTTTATTACTGGCTACGTGTTCTTAAAACCTATGTGTGTTTTGCTTTGGTTTGCTGTCTTCATTGGTTTTCTTGGTCAGCACAACTCTGTATTGGGGAACAAATTCACCTCTGAAATTGGAACTGGGAGTCAAGATGTAGCTGAGGAACTAATGCAGAAGAATTACTAAAGTTCTGCTTTGACATTCGTTCTCTCGTCTTTTCTTTCTTCAATCTTTTTTCTCTCAGGATAGAAGACTAATGGGGTAAAAATGTGAATGCTTTTCCTCCTCTTTTTCACCTCTAAAACTTCTGATTTAAGTACCAGAAAACAGAACAGAATAGAATAGAGGCATTTGTTATTACAAGTGTAGTCTGGTAAGACTCATAAATTAACTGATGCTTTCACATCAAGGCAGGGTCATTACAACTGTGGCCTTACATTTAGATATGCTTCAACTTCCATCTGCATGTCAGAAGACTTTGTGATGGTATTTCTGTTAGTTTCTCCTCTGTGTGTGTTTACTGCATTTCTTTGTGTTCCACGTTTTTTGGGTAGTCTCAGTTTCATTTCAAGAAATATATTTCATGTGGTTTTTGTTTCAGTAAGCCAGACTGTTTAAAGTTGACAAGGCAGCAGTGTAAGGGCAGGGATTAGTGAGGAAAATGTTGAATAATCCAGCTCCTTCAATCTCGACTACTTTGTTTTCCCAGTGGTTTGTACTACCCTCATCATAATGGTGCTGTGTCTTTTGCTGATGTCCTTCAATATCAGTTTTTAGGTTAAAGTGATGAGATGCAGCTGGACCTATTTTAGCCCTTTTTCTGTGATTCATGCTCAGAGACTGATAGAAAAAGCAGCTTCAAGAAGAGTGCAAAACCCAGAGTTGTTCTACATCCAGGTCTGCTTCTGAAGCCTTAGACAAGCGTTGACTTTGCTAAAGAGCTCTTCTGGGCTATGTAAATCAGGAAAAAAGTCACAACAAGGTTGTTGTATACCATTGGGAGACATCCTTTCATGGAAACCAAAGTCTTTATGCATAATTACTTTAAAATAATGATAAAAAAGTCGTAATCCTGTATGTCTGTAAACTCTCCTGAAGATGCATAGTGTATATTTTGTATCTTTCAGTGCATTTAATCCCAGTAAACACTGTCAGGGAAGATGGGTTGAATCCTAAGAGCCGGAAGAGAATAATGCCTGATTTGCTGACAGAGCCTCCTGCCATAGACCCCGTTTACGAAGCTCATGTTTACTGCAATATTCCCACCATTGCTGAGCGCAGCATGGAAGGTAAGCCTTGGGAGGGCAGACCTCAGCTTAGCTGCTTGTTTCTATGTGCTGTTATTAGAAATGATAACTCCGTGCATTGTCAGTTCATTGGTGCTTGGAGAAGGTGCAGCAAATGCCAGCTGGTTGCTGAATTATGTTAAATCATTCAAAACATGCTGCTGCTCTTTCCTTCCCTTTGTATCCTCTCTGTTGTCTTCATTTTTGGAAATGGTTCTGTCTGCAGCCAATGGTCAGCTATAGGCCTAAAGCTGAAAGGGTTGGGAGAGGTATAGATAGTTAATGTCTGAATTGTAATTCTTGATACAAGTCAGCTGCATTCAAACAGTGGACTTGGAATTCTGGAAGAAAAACCCCACGTAAGTAATTAATTTTGGAATCCCAAGCCATTAGACATGGTCAGCTAGAAGGCATATTTGCATTCTTTATCCCACAGTGGCTGCAGCGAGTCTGAATGAAGTCCTTCATTAGCATATCCTACTTACGCTTATCAAATAAATCACAAACTAGTGTATCAAAAAGATGCAGATTAGACATGCTGCAAAATCCATCATTATGATGGGGACTGGAAGAGAGGCATTATAAAGGTGGAATAACCTGATTGTGTTGACAGAGTTCAGTGCTTGAATAATGTTTTGTGTGGTTGGTGGACTTCAGATGTACTGTGGAGATGTGCTAAGAACCTCAGTCTTGTATAACTTGTATTGCAATCTGAAGTGAAATCTTTCTTGGGTTGTATTTTCTTAGGGGTGTTTTCTTTCACTGCAATACCAAAGCTATCAAGCTAATTATAGCTGCTTTTTTTATTAAAAAAGGTGTATGCAGGTAACATTTTTTTTCCTCTCTCTCTTTTCTTTTGTTTTTTTTTTCTTCCTCTTTGTTCACTTTAGGTCATGCCCCTCATTATTTTAAGCTGGTGTCAGTTCAAGTGCTGATTCGACACGGTGATAGGTATCCTCTATATGCCATTCCCAAGACAAAGAGACCTGACATCGACTGTGTGTTGGTGCCCAGCAGGTAAAATTCTCACAGTTGGTCTTTACTAAGCTCTTTTTTGCTTGAGAATAATTTTTTTCCTCTTCAGGAAACAATTTGTGCAGCCTGAAGTACATTGTGACTTCTGACCATTGTGTATTGCCATGGTTTAAAAAAACAACCTCTGTATCACGGGTGCACAGTATTTTCTTTGAAACAAGAACTATTACATGTTACCAGTTCAGTCCAGAGTAAGTTCTTCATGTTTCTATCAAAAGCAAAAGCTATTTAGTTGGATATTTAGGTTGCCAGTCCTCTTAGATAATTTGAAAATGTAAGTGCGTTGTTTGAGATGTTCTCTTCCATTTCAGCTCAGCATGCTTCCCTTCATCTGAATACAGAAAGCTCTCAGGCAGTTCAGCACTGCCATAAGAGAATTGATATTTGTATTCTATATTACTTTTTCATTTACTCTTCAGAAATATAGTCTATCAGAGTTTTCACTTTATGATTTGTGTCAAAATTCAGGAAAAAATGGGAGTTGTACATTTAACTATTAAAATAGAAGTTAACAGAAAGTGCTGCTGTTTGCTACTTGAAAACTACCCCTTTTCTGTAGTTACCTCTCACTGTTTAGAACTCTCACATGTAAATTATTTGTGTCTAACTGCCACTAAAACATAATTTTCCTTTCTGTTTCAGTATAGTGCTTTTGTCTAACATTATGTCTTTGTAGGTTGCTGAAAACTGTTTTCACACCTGAATCACTCTGAGCTGCAGATATGATCTGAGCTGCTTCTTTGTGGTTTTCTTTGTACCTTCCTTCTTTGTTTGGATTTTACTCACTGACACAGTTGATTTATAGTGTACAGCAGTAGAAAAAACCAGTGATGATGTAATTTCCCAACCTTTGCCATAGCTTGTTTGATTACATGTAAGTATTTTTAAGTAGAATGATGATGATGATAATTTTTCCAACAGAGGATTTACCAGTGAACCTACTGAATACTTAAAAGAAAAATACCAAGATATGTTAGCAAAACCTCTGGGCAAATCTACCCATTTGTGCTGCTGTCCCTTCAGCAGTGTCAGGTGTGGAGATTTCAGTGGCTGAGTGTTGTGTTCCTGCATACATCACTCAGGAAAAGAGGCACGGTAGGTACACAAAGCAGTGCAGATGGACCATAAATACCTATTTCCAGAATGGCATGGAATCTCTGTCTTTAATTCCACACCAGAAAAGCAAGAATGTTATTTCTTTATTCACAATTGGCTTTACTCTTCCGCTGGAAGTGTTAATGCCACACTGAAAGTGCATTTCAGCTCAGTGCCTGGGGGGATCATGGAGCAGATTTCCATGGAAGGAATTTTTAGGCGTGTGCAAGACAAGGAGATGATCCAAGGCAGCCAGAACAGCTTTACTCAAGGCAAATATGCCTGACCAGTCTGGTGGCCATCTATGATGGGGTGACTGAGACAGTGGTCAAGGAAAGACTGACCAGTGTTGTCTGCCTGGAGTTCTGTAAGGCTTTCAGTGTGGTCCCACGTGGCATCCTTAACTCCAAACTGGAGAGATGTGGGTTGGAAGGGTGGACTGTTCAGTGGATGGGAAATTGGCTGGATGGATGCAGAGGTGATCAGGAGCTCTGTGGCCAGGTGGAGGCCAGTGATGAGTGGTGTCCCTCAGGGCTCTGGGACTGGTGCTCTTCAATACCTTCATTACTAACACGGGCAGTGGAAGCAAGTGCATCCTTGGTAAGTTTGCAATGACAAGAAATTTGTGTCCAGCTTGACAAGCGGGTCCGTGAGAAACTCAGAGAGGGTCAGGAAGTTCAGGGGGGTCACCTGGGTCAGGGCAATCCCAGACATGGGGACAGACTGGGAGAAATCACTGAGAAGAGCCCTGCAGAGGACTTGGGGATTCTGGTGGATGAAACACTGGACATGTGTGCACTGGCAGCCCAGGAGGCCAGACACTGGCTGCTGCTTTTCTGTGTTCACACTTCAGCTTCCACCAAAGTGCCTGTTTTGTCAAGAAGTGTTATTCAGTGGTCTGATCATACATCCTCCAAGAGAAGCTGGATTTCCTTGAGCAGTACATAACCCCAGAAGCACTCTGTGCCCACTGCAAACTGAGTGGCTTCCTGAAATGAGATGTGCGTTGCTGAGATTGCAGAGAGGAGACCAAGTTCCAGTTATCTCTGCCATAGAGTGGAAGTGGGCAATTAATTTTTCTAACAAGATGGAAAATTAATCGTTTGCTAATAGCTGTGATAACATTTTTAATGACCTGCCTATAAAGGGTGAGATTATTTTCAACATGAAATACTAAGTAGAGAAATATGATCCAGATTTCTATTGGAGTTCCTAAAGGCTCTGATCTTCTGATCTTTCTTTATGTCTGTCACGTTAGAATGTATGTGAGCAAGCTTTATTGAAAATATGTTAACTGCAAGTGACACTGTTGGATGAGTAGCTGTATTTCTCAATATTAGTGTGCCACATGAGACCTTGGTTTTGATTTGTCAGAGAAGCTTTTATAGCTGTTTGCACTTCAGTTTTCAGGCAAGGACTACAACATGAAGGCCCTGGAGTCAGAAGAACTATCCATAAAAGGCAATAAAGTAGTGTGGCTTTGACACAGAATGACCGCATGGAGCAGTTAAGAGGGCACAGTCAGGCTCTGAGGAGGCCAGAGGGGGGATGCCCGTGGCTCTCACTGATTTATGAAACATTAGAGCATCAGTGTGTAGATGACACATCCCTAACCACTCACAGCCCCTGAAAGACCTTGTCTCCTCAAGAACAACATGTATATAAACCAGCATCTCCTCTCCTAATTCAGGGCAACAGAAAGATTAAAAGAGTTGGCTCTGCACCATACTGTCCAGATGTGTTGAAGCTGACCTTACTCAATAAAGCTAGAATTCAGCCATTGTTTTGAATGGGACATTCATTACTTCAGCATCAGGAAGCTATTTGCTGTGTTTGGCTGTCAGGCTTATATTCCTTTGTGATGTAAATTTGGTCTCGATTGTCAGTGTATTTATATGGGGAGTGTGACTGGGTCTGTAATCGCTGCCTTTGAACTGAGGGTTTCTTGCTGCTGCACAGTTGAGTTGAGATGTCTGATGGAAAGTCTGGCTTGTTTAAGCTTTCTGGACTTACAACATCAGATAAGCAAGCTGCTCATATGCAGGCTGCTCTTTATTTGACTTGGCATTCAGCTGATGGAATTCATTAATTAAGCAGATTATGCCACAGCCCCGTGGACTTCTAATGGATATGCAAAATAGCCTTGGGGTCACGCTTGGGTTTCGTGAATTATGGATTGTGACATATAAGTGTGGAGTGAATGTAAGCAAATGGATTAAATGCTTTGGAGATTTCTTCCATATAAAACTTCAATTAATATTATTATTATCATTTTTATTGTTCTGGATGCAAATTTCCAGAGGGAACCGAATAACACATACTTTTTCCTCAAGAAAATGACTTGAATGATGTTATGAAAATCCTTTCATTGTAGTGTTTGCTTATGGGGGAAATAAATTAATCCCATACATTTTTTTTTCCTTGTGCAGCTCACATTTATAGTGTCAAAAGTAAAAAAATATGCAGTGTTTCTTCACTGAGTTTGTATGTGAGAGAGAAGAAATGCTTTTTGGAAGATGCTAAAATGATTTCAGAAGGCTGCTATAATCTGATAGTAAGCTGGGTTAATCAACATACACTTGAAGGCATTTTGAGAGGTGTTGATGTTAATCATAAGAAGCTTAGTAACAAATACTGAAATTTTAGGTTCAGTATGCACACGTTTTGAAACTGCCACAAAAATGAGCTGGGAGGTGGGAGATGAGACAAGTATCGTACTGTGAGCTGAAGGGGCTGTGGATGTGACTTGGAGTGAGGTCAAAGTAGGATCCAGACCAGCATCAGGTGAAGAAAGATGTCCTGAGGCCTCTGCTGGCTTTAAAGGCTCAGAGAGCAGTGAAGTAGATGGAATTACAGAGCCATGGAATGGTTTGGGCTGGAAAGGACCTCACAGATCCTCTCATTCCAAGCCCCTTCCAGGGGAGCACTGTGGAGTTGGTTATAAAAACGTAAAAGCTGTGAGACCTTTATGAATAAATAATCCCCAACAGTACTACTGCTGCCTTAGGATCTTGTTTGTAGACTACAGTGATCTATTGTTGGGTTTAGTGGCTCTTCCCATTCATTTGCCTTCTAAAAAGGAAACAGTGTAGTGCTTTGATCTCACACTTTTTTTTTGCCTACTTGAACTTCACAGAAAACACATGTTATTTTTGCTTGAAGTTCTAAAGTGATTTTTTGCATTTTAAGTAAAGAGAAAGGGACTTGCTTTTGGTACAGTTTGCAGGCAGAATCTTGTGTTGTACAATCACAGAAAGGTCATGTTTGTGTGTCTGAGCCTGGTGTGGTCGAATGTACTCACTGAGTGATGCGCTGAGGGCTCTGCAACTCCTTGTGAGAAGCCTGGTCCTCTCAACTTTTGCCATACATCTCAACTCCTTAAGGAAAAAGGAAATTTTATTGAAGGATGCCAGCTCTGTTCCTGGCAGAAATACATAATATAGTTCAAACAGTTGTGCAATATTTCTTTCCATGTACACTGGTTACAATGTAGCAATAAAGAGGTGATATTTCAGTATTAAAGCATTTTAAGGCCTTTGCAAATAAGATACTTAAATGTTGATTAAGGGTTTAAATGTTGGTCTGTTTTAATGCTAGTGCATGAAAACCAGAGGATTAAATCTGGGGTCTCTTATCCCAGTGTTTAGTTTGTAAATAACAAAAAGGTCGCCTGAATTAGTTATTTGAGGGAAAAGAAGCATCCTCAATTTTGTTACAGATAAAATTCATTCTATTGTACACAAATGAAATGATTAAAAGGAAAATTAACAGATTTTAAATAAAGGAGCCAAATGTTAAAATTGGGAAGTGTGGCTATTGTTAGTGGGTTTAATTGAAAAGCTGTTCCATTTTCTGACAAAATTTGAAATATTTTTTATACTAATACCTTTTGCAAATGTGGTAGGTTGCCATTGTAATGCCATGAAAATTACAGAAGGATATCTCTTCAACCCATTTTTATTTTCTGATTATTTTTATGGAAATAAAATTTTAAGGATAATTCAGTCTTTTCAACTGTACAACTGAGCAATTTCCTTTGCTTCCTGCTCCAAGAGCCCCAGCAGCCTCAGCCGTGTTGCCTGGATACTCCATCTCCTGCAGCATCTGTAAATTGGCCAATTCAACAGGAGGATTCATATTCTAAATAAAAGCCAAGTCTTGGGGCAGGAGGGGGAATGCTTTGTCAGCTGGGAGCCTGAGTGCTGCTGCAAATCCTGCTGCTGAGAAAAATGGGTGTTTATTTGCCCAGTTGTACAGGGATATGTATTTAACAAGAAGTAAGCTTTGAATTTCTGTTCAGAAAGATGTCCAGCAGTCATATTTCACAATGCACTTCTGCAGATGTGTGCTTGTCTTGTGCTCACTTTAAATACGGTGTAATCCAAAGTTAAGTAACTTGAATCTCCATATCTAATATTATTAATACAGTGGAATATAAATTCATCAATTATCATCCCTTTTTAAATTTTATCTTGAAAGTTAATTTATTTTGCCTGCCATTTTTCAGAAAATTCCTCTTGCAAAGTGCAGATAAATACTTTTCTTTCTTCTTTCCTTCCTTTCTTCCCACAAGTGATCGCTGGCAGTTTTATCAGCACGGGTTTGATTCCGTTAGAATTCTTTCAGGCTTTTGTAAGCAAAGCAGCAAAAGAAGCAGAATGGATAATGCAGTTCTTTTAGTTTTCTTTCACATGTATTTGCAGAACTTGTTAATTAAGTGAACAGAGTTTAAGGAAAATTTTGATTGTCAGTTTATTCATGTGTAGAGTTTTGTAAAGTTCAAGGTTTAGAAAATTGGTGGTTCAGCCTGCTACCTCTGTAATAAGCTTAAAAAGCCATTTGCTAATGGGTGTAATTTAATTTTCTCAACTTAATTCTTCCATTTTTAGATTTCACTGCTGGGCTGTGAAAATAGTGCAATGTACAAAATGTTCTGTTGGAAATTTTCTTCTGGAGCTGGAGTGAGCTTCTAATGTACGACTGTACAACAGGAAGCCTCCGCTGCTCGAGAAACATAAACCAGGCTTTGTTCCTTTCTCTGCTCTGCAAATACTAATCTTCATTTGTCCTGTTAAAATTACAATATACAGAAGAAGCTGTGGATTTAGAATATTATAAATTGGCTGGTTTTCCTTCAATTTGAAGTAAAAATGAAAATTCCTTTCTTCCCACATTTTTTTGTCTCATTTTGCATTTTTTTCTTACTGGCAGTTGTGGCATAATTGTAATACTTTCCTGCCAGGATGTTTTTTTTCCTGAATGTAAATAAAATACTGGAAAATTCTAGTTTTATAAAATGGTATGAGCTACCTTTCTCTTGACAGACACTGATTGCTATGAGCTCTCGTGTCTATGCAGGCTGTGAGCATAGCTCTGCAAGAGGTCCTCTCATGTATGAGAGTTGGCTCTTCTAAGTAAGCATGGATGTCTTTGTTCCAGTAAACTTGGATTCCAGACACTCACTCCTGCTTTAGTGGTGTTATTGCTCCCTCTGGTGGGTCCTGCAACTCGGGTTTCTTTTTAAGACCTGAGGTTTTTATATCAGAAATAGTTTCTCATGATAACAAATGTAAATATGAGCAGTAAACACAAATCTCAGACTTCTGTAAGAGATACCTGACAAAATGATTTTATATATATTTTATTTTTTTAAGAAACATGAAAATATATTAACTGTATTCAAGCTGAACATCCTATTAAAACAAGAGCCATCTGGGGCAGAGTTGGGTTGCCAAACAGTTTCTGATTTAGTTCTGCACAAAATTAGGGAGGTGACTGTGTGACCTTTGGTAGCTGTTGACATTTAACAAAGAAGTCCTCGCTCATGTAATGCATTTCTGCTGTTGGAATGTGATCACAGATTTATTTTTTAGAGGTTCAGGTTACCTTTGGGTTACATTGTGGGCCTTTTTGTACCTGTAGCTTTCTGCACAGCAGTACCACAGTGAGCTGAGTCTGTGGTGTATTTGATATTTTCAGCGCAGTTTGGGAGATCTAAGCATTCTTTCACTGACTTGAACTCTGTTTCAGTGAGTTAACTCAAACATTTTTGTGAATATCTCTTTTCCAGCTGCATTCATCACTTGCATGGTGGGGGTGTCTTACCTGTTTACATGCCCAGCAGTGTTGGCCTCTTTCTTCCTGGATAAAAGTGCAATGATTCCAGTTTTAATGGTGCTTTCCAGTCCCATGTAATCGAGACTACGCGTTCTAATTGATTTGAGGCTGAAGGAAGTAGAAATAAATGCTGAGATTGTAATCAGCTTTGTACATTGCAAAATCTGAGAATTCCTTCAGTCATCTACTTAAAATACTGGTTATTTGAACCCCTTTAGGTTGTTACTGCCTTGGGCTGTGCTGTTAAAGAGCACTGGTACTTCAGAAACTGGAGAGAGGTTTGGAGGGTTTTTTAACGATTTTTTAATCTCTTTTCTTTTTCATTTAAATTCCTAACAGTATTAGTGACTGAATTCAAAGCAACCTGCAGAAACTGTTCTAAATTACTTACTGAAAGGTATCATAATTTTAACATGACAAGACATCTGTTTCGCTATAGTTCTTTGGTAGATAGTAAGTACTTAGATTTCTTTTCCATACTTGCAAAAGTCCTGACTAAGAGCAGATGTTGTCTCAGTGGGAAATAACCTCACACCATGAAATTTCTGAGCTAGCATACTTGGAATACTTGACTCTCTCGAGCTGCTTTCCCATATGGTTTTGGAAGTTTTCACATTTTGGTTTTTTACCTCTCTAGGAAACCTTCTCATCCTCAGCTTGAAGCCTTCATGAAGCATATGTCCAAAGGGTCTGCAGCCCAAATGGATGGTTCCCTGAGCAGCCTGCCTCGCTTCCCCAGTCATTCCCTGTGTGAAATGGGAGAGCTCACACAGACAGGTGAGCTCCCATAGCAGCTCTGTCTCGTCCTCTGCTCTGTAAAACACAGTCTGCTTGAAAAGGGATCTTCTGATTCTCTTTGTATTGAAATAAATGCTTGTTTATGGAAGCTGATCATGTTGGTCCTATCCTAGGCTATGCTGGGATATGGATAAAGTATTAGACTCTCTACTGTAAAAGTGGCAGTAGTTGTAGAAACCATTCTTTGCCCTATAGCTTGAAAATTCTGTTCCACACTGGTCAGTCATGGCATCTCTTTTAACTTTCTTTGTAGCAAGAAAGTTCTTTCTTTCCCTTCAGGTTACTTCACACCACACAGTTGCACTGTTACCCTTGACAGCAGTGCTCAGTCCCTCCTGAGGAAGATCTGGTGCTCTGTTACGGACGGGGTTGTGATTCAGAGGGACCCTGTGTCCCCTACCAGAGATGCTGATGTAGCAGACAAACCTGATGCTTGTGTTGTGGAAATGCTTTTTACATCTGGTCCCTGTCAGATCCTTGTGTGTTCTGGGGTCCCTTTGGAAGATATCCCTGGTCACTGTCAAGGATTGCAAAGTGATATCAGGAGAAAGCAAGGCAGGACATCATGGAACACTTCTAACACAGCCTGCTGTGTGTGAAATTGCACACAATACATGGATTGTGTAACTGAGCTGGCATCTGGGGACTCCTGTGGCCTGTGGCAAGTTGTATGAATGTGTTCTAGTGCATAAAGGGTTCGTGCCCATTGCTTTGCTGCTGTGAGAGGTTAGTGCAAGAAATGTGGATGGAGTAGAGGTTTTGGTGAGAAGGATACACTCTCCAGCTGGATAAAGGCAGAACTTTTGCATAAATTGTCAAGCAATTTAAATACTCCCTGAAGGAAGATGGAAGAGGAAGTTTGATGCAATTACTGCACCTCACCACTGTTCTGTGAGTTTACACACTAGTTTACATTCTGTGTATTTGTTTGCTGACTGTTGGTGGTTTTATTGGCTGCCATGAATTTTCAGGGACACAGCATTCTCTGCCTGCCTGAAAACCTGACTCAGGTGCAGTCTTAAAAACACCTTAGTTTTATAGTCATGTTAGACCTATTCAGTCTGTCCAATGAATAAATATTAAACCACTAAGGTTTTAAACAAATCTGATGGAACCAACTTCTTTTCTATATTTCAGGTTAGTTCCTAGAATCTGAGAGATACTGAAGAATAGCAGGTTTATCATGTTTCAGACAGTTTTCCTAATAGTCAATCACAAGTGAAGTTCAGTTTTGTAAGTTTATAACCTTGTAACTTACTGTTCATTCATCAGAAAGGCTGCTGGCTGTAATTTGGTTTTTTTTTTTTCAAAACTGCAAAGATTCTAATCGAGTGTTGTAATTTGTTTCAAAATTCAGGGGTTGTACAACATTTGCGAAATGGACAACTGCTCCGAGAAATTTATATCAACAAACACAAACTGCTCCCTGGTGACTGGACAGCCAAGCAGCTCTACTTGGAGACCACAGGGAAGAGCCGGACCCTGCAGAGCGCGTTGGCGCTGCTCTACACCTTTTTGCCAGATTTTGACTGGAAGAAAATTACCATGAGGCACCAGTGGAGCACCATTTTCTGCTCGGGAAGCTGCGACTGTCCCATGAGAAACCACTACCTAGAAGAGGAGCAGCGCAGGCAGTACAGCTTACGGGTGAAAAACAACGATTTGGAGAAAATATATGTGGATATGGCAAAGATTGTGGGCATTCCCACCAGGCAGCTGAGAGCTTCTAACCCAATAGATTCTCTCTTGTGCTATTTTTGTCATAATGTCTCATTTCCATGTACCAAAACTGGCTGCATTGGTATGGAGCACTTCAAAGTAATTAAGAGGCATCAGCTGGAGGATGAGAGAGAAAGACAGGAAAAGAAACTTTACTTCTTGTATGCACTGTTGGCTACTCATCCTCTCCTCAACCAGACTGTCAATCGGCTGCAGCGTATTGCAGAAGGCAAGAAGGAAGAAGTGTTTGTTCTCTACTCTGCGCATGATGTCACCTTGTCACCTGTTCTCAGTGCCTTGGGCATTACAGAGGCCAGGTTTCCCAGATTTGCTGCCAGATTAGTTTTTGAGCTGTGGCAGGATGGGAAGAGGCCCAAAGAACACTTTATCCGCATCCTGTACAACGGTGCTGATGTCACATTCCAGACCTCGTTTTGCAAGGATCATTATAAACGTTCCAGCAAGCCAATGTGCCCACTAGAAAAATTTGTCAACTTTGTCAGGAGGGATATGTTCTTGATTTTTAACAGTACTAGCTACTATGATGCGTGTCGTAGGAGAGCACTGTAGAAAAAGGGAGGAGGCAAGGAGGCAGGGTTAACTTGTGTCAGTGATCTGTTTTCTGGTGGAGGTGCAGTTCAGTTTTGTTACTTCTTGTACTTGTATGTGTAAGT
Organism: Oriolus oriolus; assembly: GCA_013400235.1. Lineage (NCBI taxonomy): Eukaryota > Metazoa > Chordata > Aves > Passeriformes > Corvidae > Oriolus > Oriolus oriolus. The sequence goes on along the minus strand of VXBT01007138.1, from coordinate 2,993,817 downwards.
ACAGAAGGGTAATGCTTGAAACATTCTTCAGATAGTTCCATTTTCATTCAGGCTGCAGATGGCCTTCAGTAGAAGAACAAATGCCAAGGGTTATGTGTATTTGTATGCTCACAAGCACTGTTAACTTGTGATAAATCATGTGGGGGTGAATTTAACCTGGCCCTTGCTTGACAGACTGAGAGAACATAGACTTTGTGTTTCTCTGTTCCAGAGCAATACTTGGATAGTGTAGGTTTAAACCCAAAACTGCTTTTTTTTTTTTTACCACCATCTCACAGTCATTTTAAGCAGTTCATGTCAGGGTCATTATGAATTCCAGGTGTCTGCATTAAGGCATTTGTAAGGAATTTTCTGAATTTCCTTACTCAGAGGAAGCCTTCTAATGCTGTGGGGCAGGTCCTTAAAGCAAAGTGCATGTGTGTGTGTCTGAAAAGCTGCCTGAGCATGTACAAATGAGCGTGTGCCTTTTGGACCTCACAGACCTAGAAACCCTTGGCTATTGTTGCCAATAGAGAAGGGTGTACTGGAAAAGGGATACAAAACTCTACTCTTTGATCGCACTTTCAGCACTTTGAATAGTTCAAACACAGTCTAGAAACATGTAAAGGTCTTGTGACGTTAAAATAGATAGCAAACACTAACAGCACCACTAAACCTGAGTGGGAAATTAGGGTTAGAAATCAGTTTTATGGTGGAGTGTTGGGCTCTTTCCCATTGTGAACACGTTCAAGCTGTTGTGCTATGGAACAAATCAGTGTTTTAGGAATTTGCTATGGTGACTGCTTGAGACAGCTTGACTAAATACTGAGAAAATTTTGTAGTTGAGTTAGTATTTTTATGGACTAGGAAGCTCTTATTTTGTAAGCCCAGACTTGTACATATTGTACTGTGTATATTTATAACACAGTAGATCTTTCTTACTTGTTTAGTTTGTAAAGACTTGTGGAGGTCACTTTTTAGACATTTTTTTTCCTTTGATCAGGATGTTTAGAGTTAAGAATAAACTGTCTTTTATGGGTAATTTGAACAATGAGTAGATACGAAAACTTGTACTTCAGACTGCTTTCATCTCTGTAGGAGTAGTAAATTGAGAACCAATTTTTGATAGAATTCATAGAAATTTTATAATGGTGGAGGTTTTTTAACCTCTAGAAATAAATTAGTCTGTGACTTGTGATTCAATGGTGCTAGTTTGTCAAAGAAAACATAACTCGGCATAAGTTCTCTGACTGTTGGCATTCCTCTCTCTCTGTTCTCAATGCTGCATTTGAACATGTTTCTTTAAATAAAATTCTGGGGTCTCTTTGTATATTTGTGTGCTGTGTTCGTTGTGACTTCCTTAGCTGTTTTCCAGGAACAAGGTGGGGGTGTTGTCAAGCTGCTCGTTGCATTTGTAACTTCTGCACTGGATCTGTCCTGGGCCCCAGTCTGGCCAGGAGCAAGTACACGTCACGCACACTGAACTAGAAATCCTGATAGAGTATTTGGGGCTTTTGTACCACATTGGAGTGGTAACCTTTCTATCTAAGAGCCTGGATCTGCTTGTCATCATCCCTGTTTGTGTGCTCATGGGAAAAGAGGAAGAGAATCTTGAAGGTGGGCTCACCTTCAAGATTCACCCCTCAAGTGAAGGGGACCATTTGCCTAATGTGAGTAACAAAGGTACAGACCCCCTAAGTTTTCCTTTATGTTGAGGCGGAACCTCCTGTGTTTGTTTGTGCCCCTACTGCCTCTTCTCCTGTCACTGGGCAACACTGTGAAGATCTCTCTCATTTGTAGTTCTCTTCAGGTATTTATACAGTGGTGAGATTCCCCCTGAGCCTTCTCTCCTCCGGGATAAGCAAACCCAGCTCTACCCTCGTGTCAGGTGTTCCAGTCCCTTGATCCTCTTGGCTGTCAGTGGGGGCTCTCTGGTAGCTCCATCTCTCTTGCCCTGCTTTGATAAAGAGCACTGATAGCTGTTTCAGCCAAAACAGCCTCCACTGTGGCCAGGGCAGTGACAAGAAACTTGTGTTGGGGAATTTAAGGAAATCTGGAACTAAATTTCCAGTTACAGTTTCAGATTGTCAGCACCTGCTCACTTGTCTGTTCGAGGGTCACTGGGTGGGCAGAACCAAACCTCTAATGTAAAAGTAATTTTTTAAAAAAGGGCAAAATCTAATTATTCTTGTGTGTATGCATAGTTCATTGAGATACACTCATCTCTTCTAAGCCACACATGCAGAGGATCTGCAGCAATGAAAAACCTGATCCATCTCCAGTGCCACCAGAAGTGCTAAAGGAAGGAGCTGCAGGCCTGAGATCATTCTCACAAGCCTTGGACCTGGCTGGGGAGATAAAGTGATAAGCAAACTGCATTATTGAAGTTGATTAATCATTACCTTTTGAAGTTTGACCCAATTTATGATTCAATTTGCAATTTCAAGTGGATTTATATTTGGATTAAGGTAACAGATGTAACTACCTGAACAATGAAAAGAGGAGTCGGTGGGAATTTATTTATCCTGGAATTGATGAATAGCCTTTCTGTAGGGGTGCAGTGATGAATTAGCCCTGCCAGCTGGGAAACATTGACATGGGTGGTTGGACAGTTTAATCGGGTGGTAGAGCAGGATTAAAAGCTGCTGCTTTAAGGACTGCTGCTTGAGATCTCACAGTGGGCTTGAAACCGATGTAGGGGTGGGCTGTTCTGCTGTGTGCTAAACACGGTATTCAGAAACTGATGTTTAAACACGTTGAGTACTGGTGCTGTGAGTGGAATGTGTGCGGTGCTCCCGCACCCGGTCCGGCTCATTTCCCAGTGCAGCGCTGGTGTCCCGCCCGCTCCCCGCTTCTCTGTGTGCCCTTTCTAGCAAGGCGGAACAGCTTTCGTTTCGAACGCTCCTTGCACCCCGCGAGTGCCGGATGGCTTGGCTTGAGCTGCCGCGTATTATTTGTGTACAGAAAAGGGAGAGAAGGGCTCCAGGGGCGAAATTCCTGGTGCCGGAGCGGGGCGGGAGGGGTATCCCCCGGGACAGCGCGGGCGGGGCTGCGGCGCCCTCGCGTGGCCGCTGCCGGCGGCGCAGCTCGGGACTGCGGGAATTACAGCGGCGAAGCGGCTCTGGAAAAGCAGAGGCTAAATCCAGGTGAGCTGTAGGTGGATTTCATCCCGCAGTCTGAGCAAGAGGCCTCCTTCCCCATGGTTTAAGTGAGTAGGTGTCTATGTGAGATGCTCAAACCCTTGTGGGCCGAAGGAGGAATGATGATGGCAGCTGTGGTGGTTATTTTGAAGTGAGTCGTTCGTGTTGCTGAACACAGGTGTATTCTGCAGGTATTCTACAGCCTTGCTAGCCTGTGTACTAAAATCAGCCCTACGATTGCCAGCAGAGCTATTTTTGAAATTAGTGAAGTCTATTCTATATGGAAGTATAAAGCAGAGTACTTTTTTCCCGTGTCAGTTTTCTGGTTTGGTCTCCGTTTGCTTGCCTTGCAGTTTTGTTCCTTGCCCCTTTTTCACGAGAGGAGCTGTGCTGCATGTGAGTACTATGTCCTTATTCAAGCAGCTGAGATGTGATAGAGTCTGAACTTTGTAAAGTTCCTTCAAACTGAAACCAAACACCATTAAGCTCTTTATTTTCAAATATCCTGGAGAACCATTTTCAAAGGTGATTTAGAATTATACTTAAGCTATTCCTTTAGGATCCCCTGACCAAAATCATCATTAAGTTTTTCTGCTGAAAGTAAAAAGGTAGGGTGAAATAAAACTGATGGCATTTGAAATGTAAAGCAGTCCAGACCTCACTCTAAAAACAGTCTACAGGTAGAGTAAAAAGAATTCGTCTGTGCCAGTATTTAAGATGCCATTGTAGAATGGTCATTGGAGGATGTGGGAGGGGAAAGTTTGAGCTGAAATTGTTGCTGTAGGCCCTTGCAAAACAGGATACACAAGATAAAAAATAGACAACAAATAGAAAACGTGGCTTCAGTTGCAAATTCTTGCATGCATCTTTCCTGGAGCAGGTACAGAGGTAGCTATTTGAAGCTGTTCCTACCAGGAGACTGAGGACCCAAGGCCAGCTACAGGACAGAAGGACAGAAGGAATGTCTAAGGGCAGCTGCAGAGGTGTCTGTGGGGTGTATGTGGGAGTGCTGGGGTGTATGCAGCAATGCCTGAGGTCACTGGAAGGTTGAAGGGTCCAGGGCCAGCTCCTGGGCACAGAGGAGTGCTCTTGCTCCTCGCTGGCCCTGGGCAGGCACAGCTACAGCTACTGCATAGGCCCAAACAATTTTGGCATTGGAAGCAGAGTGATCTAAGAAGGGATTCTGCAGATATAGATGATGAGAGGGATGACTCTAGTGCTGTTTTGTCTGTTAAAAAGTTTGTCTGCCCCCAGAAGTGGTGAGTAACAGAGATGGAATCAAGCCTGGTTTCTGATGAGTCAGTATTGACCGACTCATTGCTAATTTCATTTTCCTTTTTGAGCTGACCACATACTTAATGCCAGTTATTGGTCAGTTATTATCAACAGACTTTTGACCAATTCAGTGCTTTTTAAAAATAACTTCAACAACCAAACCTTTGTAAGTAACAGGCTACAGTGCTTTTCTGCTACACTCATACATGCATAACTCAGGCTTATCTTGGAGGATGATTAATAGCTACTGTCATTTTTAGCTGTCAAGTGGACAACAATAGTGGCTTGAGTCCTATCTCAAGCAGCAGAGAGGTGTCTTTTTGCTTAAACCTCTTCCAAGGGGGATTAAATGATGTCCATGACTATGTAATAGGACTGGTGTAAGATGACATTTGTCAGCAATTAGTGTGCTCTCAGCTGTGTTCCTAACCCTTTAGATGTGAACCCAGAGTTAAGTAGGTTTAGGGAGAGTTTTACCTGTTAATATTTAGCTTGAGTCTGTGACGTGGTAATTGGGGTTTTGGTAAGAAAGAGCACTGCATCTTGCTGAAGAGTGATAAAAATACTGGAAGCAGGCAGTGCTGCTCTGAAGTGATGTTTATAAGGAGGAAGGCAGCCAGCTTAAACGCAGATAGACAGGGGCTCATTAGCTGTAAGGGCTTGTGAATCTGGGCTGCTTCTGGCAGTGCTTGTTCTGATTGGCATAGAATGGAAGGCAATTGCCACAGCAGGATCCATGCATCCCGGTATCCATGTGAAACCACTGGATTCGACTGAATCTCACTGTTTCACAAAGGACTGACTGCTTGCCGTCCTTAATTTTTGTAAAGCACTTCGCTGGGATGCAAACCTTCACTTTGCCTCGTTGGCCTGGAGGAAAACTTCCTGCAAGTCCTGGAAGCCCGTGGCAGGAGGGAAAACAGCCTTTCTGTGTCCTTGGTAGCTCCTTGCTGGGCTCCTGGGGCCCTCGGCTGTGGCTGCTGGAGCCGTGATGTGCCGCAGCTGCCTCGGCCCTGGCCCTGCACCTGCCCCACCGCCTCCCTGCTGAGGTTAAACCCCGCGAGTCGCTCCTGCTCTGGAGCTGTTCCCCTTTTCGCTGCCGCCATCCTCTGATGGTTGTGGAGCAGCTCTGACAAACGCTGCCTGTGGCCTTGCCAGCAGCTCGGTCGGTGCACACACAGTTTTAATAGCGCCTTGCTGCCCTTGGCCGTCATTGATGGTTTCAATTTTAATTAGGCGCCGTAGTGTTACTTCCTCAACATCAGATGACAACGCAAATACACCTTGCTTTTTCTCAGGGAAAAAAAGCGTTTACTGTCTTCCAACTCCTTCACTGGATACAAAAAGTCGAATTTTCTGCACGTGGTCCAGATTCTCAGTGCTGCAGTTCCACCCGTGAGGTTCTCCCACGCCCTGGGCAGGGGGCAGTGAGGGGTACACGGGGCTGCAGGTGCCGCCGGGCAGCGCGGAGCTGGGCAGGAGCAGGAGGGGCAGCAGGAGGGCGGAGGCTGCCCCGGTGAGCCGGAGCTGCCCAGCGGGGCCGGGGGTGGGACCATGAGGGGCCCGGGTCCGTGTCCCGCCCGCTCCGGCCCCTCGGTTCGGGGATGGGCTGGCGGGATGCGGTCCCAAAGCGGGGAACGCGGGGAGCTGCTGCTGAATCGCCGGGGGGTGAAGCTGGAGCTGAGAGAGCCCCGGGCCGCCCCCGGCTCTCCTCGGCCCAGGACCGAGCCCCACTGCAGGGATCCGCACGGCTTCTCCAAAACGTGACCAGCAGGAGGATGACGGTCACCCGGGGGTTAATTTGGGGTGTGAAAATGGCTTCTTCGGGCGCATTGGAAAGTCGCTCGTGTTCGAGTTGCGGCAGCAAAGGAATGGTGGGGTGCGGCCGTGCGAGTGGGCCCCGGCACCCGCTCCTGTCGCCGGGGCCCGGTGCCCTGTGTGTGCTCGGGTCTGTGCGAGCCGCTCTGGGCAGCAGCCGAGGCTGATGGCAGCTGCAGGCCGGGGCTTTCCCTGGGGATGGATCTCCTCTCGCTGAAGTAAATCCCCAGAAAGCATTTCCTCCGAATAACTGGAATGCCACCCTAGTCAGCCTTGTGCTTCACCCAGAAATTCTGGATGCAGTCTGAGTTCATGCCCTGTGCTGATGTTGTAACCCAACTTCAAATGCTTTATTTCCTGGGAGTACTTATGTTCTCATGTACACATAGGAGGAGTAAGCCAGCACTGGCACACTTGACAGTCATCAGCGGCTGTACAAATATTTATTTCCTTATAAATATGGTATTGATTTCATCCACCTTTGGCTGTTGTGAAGATATTTTGGTAGTTATATGTTGGGCTTGGAACCTGTCTGATCAGAGAACATAAATATTAAAAGCGTGTGAATGAGATGAGAAAGCTACAGAATGTCAAATATTAACCACTGGTAACAGCAGGTGCGGGGAACAGTTTGCATTAAAGCTCAAAATTGAAATATGTTATGAAATCCCTTTGAATATTTCTGGATGTGGCACTGAGAATATGAAGTTGGATTGGTGATCCTTCGGCTCAGACTGTTCTGTAATCCTGTGTGGTAAATTTCTGAATGGAAAGATGATAGATTAGTAAATGGTTCATTGTGCACACTTCCAACTCTAAACAAACTATGAGCAATTCACTTACTGCTCTGGAATAGGAAATGTAGTATTGCTTTAGTTTCTTTTTTAAATGGCATTGTTTTGTCAGTACAGAATCCAGGTCATGTTTTCTCAGTCCTGTGTGCTTTTAAATAATGAATATGGATTGAGGATGAAACATGTTTCATCCTCATTCTCTTAAGCTTTCAATTTATCACGGAAGCAGTCACAATTCCTTTTGCCTCTTGGAGCTCTCAAGCACATTGAAACGTATTATTTCACCAGTATGAAATGGTGTTGAAATATCTGGTGCAATTTTGAAGGTTTCTCTCCTCTATATTTATTAAAAATAACTCTCAGGGTAACTCAAAGAATAAGTGCCCTGCAGGCTGTACTAATTAAGAAAAATACAACTATTTAGCAATAACACTGACAAGGGAGGAAGGGGGGTCTTTGTCAGAGCCTGGATGGGGCTGTGTTCCTGAGGGTTGTGTGAGAGAGAACCAGAGCCAAGTGCTGTTGCTGTCTGGGGACTGCACGAGGGAGACCCAAGGGAGGAGAGGATGGTGCACTAAGGAAGTGTTTTGCCCTACAGAATGCATGGAGCAATCCTCCCACTCCCTCAGTGCTGGTAAAGGACTTGCCTCAAGTGCCATGTCCGCTTTTGAACATCCGGAACAGTGAGAAAGCTCAAAACTGTGGTTGAACAACCTGGAGGGAGACAGATTCCAGAGAGAAATATAGAAGGAGAGAAGCGTATAATCAAATGCAAATATGGTTACTATGAGAAAAAACCAAAAAGTATTTGAATCTCTTCTTCCTCATGGTTAGGGCCAGAAGTAATTGTAGTTAAAAATACTGAAGTTGGACACTTGAGAAAGAAACTGTGGGAGTAAGCCTAGCAGAATGGTGGGATGAACTGGTGGGAGAGGTGTCAAGTCACAGACCTCCAGCATCTTTAGGAACAGGAGATACAAACACCTCCCTGACCATTTATTTTGTTTTGTAACTAGGAGATGAAGAGGTGACTTCCAAGTGTCTCTCATCCTTTATTTTTCTTTGATTGTATGGAAATACTTTGCTAATATCCATGACTTCTGGCATGTATTTGTGGTAGCCTCCTGGCAAACTACTCGTGCATTTGGGTATTTGGAAGCTGTGCATTACTCCCAGGTGTTCCAGCCATGTACAGTGAGCTATCTAAAGCCTTTTTCATCCATCAAAATGAAGCTACAGAGTTTGGCAGGGCTGGGGTTTCTCTCAGTTCCCACTGGAGTGTGCAAATGTAGATTTCATTGCTGGGTTCCTGCCAAAAATCTCCTCAGGGAAAAAATCTGTATCATCTTAATCTGCTGCCTTTCATTACTTCCTTCAAACCCATCCCCTTCCTTCACAATTTTCTCTCTTTCTAAAGAAGCTGATATATTTTTCTCTTGAATCAGTGGCCACTCAGGCAACTCCAAAATATTGATACGTGTGTGTGTGAGATTCTTTTCCAGACACAGAAGTGAGAAGGGCTTATTGCATCTCTGATCTACTTTGTTTAGAAATCTTATAAATTTAGGATTTTTAACTTCTTATTTAATCTTGTTGCAAAGTTTGGCTTTTCCAGAATCCAAATGCTGCCTATGAGTTCACGTGCATTTGTTTGTGTGCCTGCATATAAATACAATATTTTATAGGGGTTTCTCATAAAGTTTTTTTCACTGTTTCTTATTTATGCCCAGATTTCAAATCTGTCAAGTCAGAATTGGGATTGAATAGAACACTTTGCTCTGTGTGCACTGTTCTCTTTCCTCAGGCCCTCCTAAATGTGAATTTTCAAAATGTCTTTATGTGATTTTCCAGCAAGGTTCCCTGTATGGAATGTAGTATTTGTAAAGAGAACACTTCCCTGCCAGAGGAGATTACAGCCCTGTTAAATATTGATGTAAAACTTCAGGCTTTTTACAGCATTTATCAATCCAGTTTCTATCAAAACTTGTGGGATTTGTATAGTTCATCTGGACAGAGATAGGCAAAGACATTGGTTGTTGCCTCCTTCAGATGTTAGGAACAGAAAAAGCCTTTGCCAGTGAAAGAGAGTGAAGTGTCCTTATCAAACACTCTCAGCAGATGTCTTCTCAGTCGAAGAGTTTTTCTCAGGCTGACAGAATGCCAATATCTGCTCTTAGCCTGGTGGGCCTGCTCTGTAAATCACTGATTTTTCGGATGTGTGGGAGAAAAGAGCACAAAGCTTTGGTTCTTTAATCTGGTGCTTGACTGAATCTGGTCTATTGGCAGCATCTGAACACAGGAGAGAAAGGTTTTTGTAATTACACCTGGTGCTGGTTTGGGGAGAGCTCTTTCCTTGGTAAATTTTGAACCTGGGTGCATTTCAACAGCATTTGTCAGGAATGTGGAAGTCACCAAGCTCTACAAATTTTGTGAAAATATGTCACCAGGCAGAGAAAAGAGATTCTCCAGGGGAAGTTAGAGAATGTTCTGAAGACACTGAAGTTGATCAGAGGTAAGAAAAAGTGCACAGACAGCAGGCTTCTAAAATCCTGAGCATACTTTTTCTTTGTTGTTTCCCATCAGTAGACACTTGTCCATAAATGTTGTGCAGGTAAAGCACCATTTCCAGGTTCTGCTCATACTCCCATACAGCTGGCCTGAAGAGAGAGGTCTCTGTAAGGAGGGCAGGAAGCTAAGTTCCAAATTATTTTTTTGCCATGGAAGTCGGCTTTCTTGATGTCAAGAGAAGAAGCAATTTCAGATGAAACTGCTGGAAATGTTAGCACACTATTTGCATTAAGAAATGATGCATGCACCTCCCAGGTGGGTGTTATTAGTAAGGAGCATGGCCCCTTCACAGATGTGAACCAAACTTTGGAAAGGCTCCACTGCACCCTCACTGAAAACCCTGACCTCATTCCAACATGCAATATCTGTTGGGAAGCTCCACCAGGGCACGATTCCTTTGTGATTTTACTGACCACTGAAACTGAGAGTTGAGTGAAGAAATGTCAATCCAAAATAAGAATGGCTGGAGGAAAACCTTTTTAATAATTTAAGTTTTACAGACTTTCAAAAGAAGCAGTGAAAGGAGTGTCATCCTTAGCATTCTGAAGACATTCCAGACTCTGTAATTATATTGACTCTGAGCTCCTCCTGCAGTTTCCATGTAAAAAGCTGCTCTGCTTCCAGCTGCAGCCTGCTGTGCAGCGATGCTGCTCAGTGTCAAACAGGTGCTAGAGCTCATCTGAGAGGGAAATGATAATATAATTTATATAATTTATACTGTGCTTTGCTGCATATTTCAAAGTCCTTTCAGGATTCCTCTGGATAAAATGCACAGCAGAAATGAGATACTATTTGAAGAGATTTTTTTATCAGCCTGGCTGATATTTAACTTTTTGGGGATGCTAAATTTTTATGCTTAATTGTGTGTTTTGCCAAAACTTGAAACCTAAATGCACTAGATCAGTGTACACATACATCAGTCAGGTGTCCTGAAACTTAGGTCAGCTCTCCTTGTAAAAGTAGATCAGCAGAAAGCTCCTACTGATTGAACAGAGAGTCTGTGCTACTCATTTAGGAGCAATTGCTGAGTCCTGTTTGCTGGTTGGGTGTGTATGGGCTCTGAAAAAATGTGCTCCCAGTGCACAGTTACCTTCAGTGGAAAGCTTTTCATCAGTTTTGGGAAGAGGCAGGGGAAGAAGAGGAAATCTGCAGTTGGCTGATCCCAAGAGTGTGCCATCCTTCACCCGTGTTTTCGTAAATGCAGGCATTACCCAGGGTCTGTCCTTCTGTAGGTCGTGGTTAAGGGCTGCTCTGTGTGGTGGCTTGCTGAAAGGCTCTTTGGCTTTACCATTTTGTAACAGTTTTTAAAGGATTTCTCTTCAGGAAGGCAGCTCGTAACGGTGCAGCAGAGTTCAGAGGTTTGCAGTGCTTTCTCTTTAAGGAAGTGTTCCCTGCTCTGTGGGTTTATTAATTGCACCCTACTCCTAACACAGCAATGCAGGACCTCCAACATCTATGGCCTGAATTTTGGCTTTATACTGGATATGAAACTTTACGGTCTGCATTAAATTCTTGCGTGTAACTCAGATTTTCCTGGTTCCCTAGACTGATAATGATTTCCTCTGGTTGTTCTCCATTAATCCGGCTCACATGATGATCGGAAGGATAATTTTAATTCCTTACTTACAACTGCCACCTTTAATGTGTTTGTATTTTTAGTCATGGGACTGCCAGCTGAGATTAGACGCCACTGCCATAATGCACGTGTGTGTACACTGAGAGGTGGCCCTTTCACTGAAATGAACTGCACAAAGTGCTTGGACTGGACACTGAAAGAGAAATAGTCTTGTCTCCCTGATCCTCACCAGAACCTCGGCTATTCCCCTGGAGCCAGTTGGGTGCTATAAAACCTTCAGTACAGGAGCCTCTTTGAAGCGGTTGTATTTAATTTCCATCTTGCCTCTGATTCTTGAAAGTCCATTCTTACTGTTTATAGACCAAACCACAGATTCCTAGGCTAACCCTTACACCAGGAAATGCTGAGAATTTTCTTCTTCTTTATAAAAATCCCAATCTGTAATTGAACGTGGAACTGTTTGAAGTGACTGGAAGGCTGTGACTGAATTTAATCAGGGCTTTAATATATGTTATATATGAATATAAGTCTCACTCCTTCCTAGAGGTAATTCATATTCTGCTAATGCTTGTGTAAGAAACCACTGTGTGTGTTGGGGTGGAGAGGGGGAGAGTAAATGATTTGAGGAGAACTCCTGACACCGTGAGATGCGACTCAGTGTGAAATGACAGCTTGAGCCTGCAGGTGATGATTTAGCGTTCAAGTAACTTGAGGGAAGGAATATTTTCCAGGTTGCCTTGGGCACTGAGAACCTTTGTGCTTAATGCATCTTAGAAATTTTCTCTGCAGACTTTTTAAGGCTGTGAGGACTTCCTAGGGGCTTCAGTGCCTCACCCTTGCTGTTCATTCCCACCTTGAGGTAAACAGTGCCTGAACGCTCTGGAGCTCTGAGGAATAATTCCCCTTTGATCAGGCATAGCCTGAGCCGTATGCTGCTGCTGTTCTTCCACTGATTTTTTCTAAATTGGGCTGCAAATTGAGGGAGGTACCTGCAGTTTGATCATTTGTAATTTATTACAAACTTGTCGTAGCATAGGAGACTGTAGTTAGAAGCTCTTCAAATGAGAGCAATGTTAGCAATGTCAAATGAAGTTCAAAATTCACATCAGTGACCACACTAAACTGTGATTTTTTTCTCTCGTGCCATTCTTTTTTGCATCTAATTAAGATACAACTCAGCAGTGTCCTGGTCAGAAGCTGTCCTGCTTTCTGCACACAGCAGAGCTGCCAGACACCTCAGGGGGGAAAGGAATCCCCCAGGTGTTTGTTCCACTGTGGTGTCTGAGCTATTGCTGCCACTGTAAATATGCCATGTTGGAATCCAGGCTGCTCATTTGGGAGCCCTGTACTCGTAAAGTCCTTTCATTTTTAAAGGCTACAGCCAGTCAGGAACTTATCACATTGTCACCTGTATCCTGGTCACTGGCACCACAAATCCCTGCTCTATTCAGTGCTTTCTTATTTATCCACAGGCAGTAGCATGTTTGTTATTATTTTGCCTCTTGGAGGCATTGCTATGAGAAGTTTCACAGCCTTACCTTTTATAAATCTTGCAGATGACCTCCTAAGCAAACACGAGTGGCTTAGTGAGAACTGCCCTAATCCATAATGCTGCGAATCTCTTGACATCTTAGAGAAGTGAGTGGAGGAAATGTGTAGAACTTGGATTTCTAGCCAAGCAAGATGACCCTTTGTTTCCATCTGAGCTATCTGAATTTTTAACTTTAGGAGGTAACCACCTGAATGGTGACATTCTGCCCGGTTCAAAGTGACGTATTTTGTGATGCAGGGAGTCAGTCAACCAGTAAGGATCTCTCTTGTGGAAGATCTGAATTTGAGTCAAAAATCATGACTTATTTCATCTAGAGGTTCCTCTCTTTATGATTCTAATACAGCTGTTAATTGCTTGAATGTGAATGAGTGATTTTTTCTGAAGGGTGCTGTATCTAACAGTGTCTTTGTCAGTCCAGAGAAGAGGCTTGTGTATATCAAGGGGAAGCATTCCTACTTATTGTCATTATATCAAGATTTGTTGTGGTGGTTGGTCTGCAGATCCTAGGAATATCACTGATTTCCTATTCTTTCACTGCTGGAGCAGAGGAAGTGTGTCTGTTTCTCCAGGAGAGGGTGTCCCATCACTGCTTGCCAGAAAGATCTTACACGTAGGCTTACACACACTTTGGTCTGCTTTTCCCATGCTGTATCTCTCAGCCAAAAACAGCTGGGACGAATGCAAAGAGAGTAAATAAAAAAAGAATAGAAAGAATAATGTGTTAGAAAAGGTTGATGGAAAGACTCTACATATGTCTCTTTCAGTATTATTGCTATTGACAAATCCTGCTGCTGAGCATAGAATGTAGTTCAAATGTCCTGGGGGAATTGTACCTACCACACTCCTTTTTTCCTTTTCTGTTTCTGTAACAGTCTATCCTCTATAGGGTATTTCATTCATTCCTTACCAAAGTGCAACACCTAATTTGTGGGCCATATTTCTGTCCTTGTCAGATTTTGTTTTCAGAAACAAGTTGTGTTCTGTACAGCAAGTACAATATTATAAACACCTGTGCTGTGAAGTACTTTATTTGATTTTAACTCCTCTTCAACGTGAATGTACTGTGCCCCTTTTCCTCTTTTCTCTTTAAACAGTGACTCATTATTCAAATGCATGGCAGCTTTCATGGAAATTTGCATGGGGCAGTAGAAGTCAGGCAGGCTGATGGTTATGGAATGAATGTGTGCAAAATTTGTTTGGAACTTCGAGTTCTTTGTTATAGTCTTGGTTGTTATTGTTTTCCAAAACCCTGGCAGCTGAAGAATGAGAAAAAGAATAAGCAGAGAGAGGATCGATAGCAGGAAAATTAACTCCTAATATAAAATGACAGCTTGACAATGAACACATTCAGCATGAATTGCAAATGCAGCAGAGTCTGGGAACCCTAATCTCATACTTTTTCCCTGTGATTCCATGTAATTCTTCTATAGATAGTCTTATATGTATTAACACTCTTTGTGTCATAGGGGGCTTAATAGAATCAATATTATATTGCAAAAGCATTCTCAGTGTAGTTAGAAGAATCTCATGCCTCCTCAGCAGAATTAGCAGTTAATTTTTGCAGTGGTAAATGTTAATTTTGGGAGAATGCACGTAAGTCCAAGGAAGTCTTCTCTACTCCATTGACACACTTCATAAGAACAAATAATCTCCAGGCTTCTGTTCTGTGGTGCTCAGATGTCACGCAAGTAACTTAAATAGGTATTATTAGAATACCTGAATCAAAGCACTAGTCCTGACTTGGCTCATGAGTTGTAGTGGCAATCAAACCCAGGCACAGATCCTCAACTCTTTTGATTTAAAGGGATAGCTGATGGTAGTGTGTGCGTGGTGTTCAATTTGTGCATTGTGCCCTTGGTAGCTGAGGCTCAGTAGTTTCTCCAAGTGCTGTGTGTAGTATTTGGGTTTTTCTCCAGCTAATTCCAGCTCTGTTTGCTAGACCTGATCCTCGCCCTTCCTGAGCCTTGAAACAGCCAACTCACCTTGCATCCCATGTGAGCATGTGCACATCCCCCCACGGAGTCTCCTTTAGTGTTTCGGCTTTCCCAGCCTTAGCTGTGTGGTGGTCTCAAAGGACCACATGTGGAATGTCTCGTCTGAGATCCCTGCAAAACAACCACTAATTCCTTCAGATGCTTTGCACGGCTGCGAAGCATTCATTAGAACCAAGTGAGCTTGATTGAAAACTAGGGAAATGTCTGGTTTAATAGCAGTAAAAGGATTAGAACTAGATGTGGTTTTGTGGCATGAGCCTGTTTTATGTCTGAAGCCTAACATTTAGTAGAATGTGCGGCTGAGAGACTCACCTTGCAGTGCTATCACACACATTCCTGTGCTTACATGTGTCCAGTGGAAAAGATGACATTTGAGGAAAGCCAACGCTTGACTGCGTTCACCGAATTTTCCTGCAGGGACTTGATTCCAGTCTCCTGAGAATGACTTGCAAATCCTGTGTACTGCAGCGCTTCAGATCCTCTTTCACAGCTACAAACAGCCCCATCAATTATCACTCTACATCTTAAGCCAAGCGGTCATTCCCTCAGCCCCCTGCTTGGCTCCTTGGCCATGGATCACAGCTCCTGCACTCGGGCTCATTTTCATTTCTTCGGCTGGTGGAGCTGAAAGATCATCAGCCAACTCGTTATGGGGAGCGTGACGATGGCTCTCTCTTCCCGAGGCTCATTAGCGCTCGCTCCGCGGGGCTCCCGCGCTCTCTGCAAGGAGCAGGGAGATGGTGTGGAGGTGCAGGAGGGGTCTGCCAGCGGCACAGAATCCATCTTTAGCAATTCTGGCTCTTCCCCGTGAGAAGAGAGCCCGAGTCCCTTCCTGCCTTGTGTCCCACACGCACCGTAGCGCTGGTGGCACTTGCTGCACACAGGCTCTGGGCTGAGCAGCCTGCAGGGAGAGGGACTCTGTGGGTGTGAGGGTGAGTGTGAGTGTGAGTGTGAGTGTGTGCGCTTGCACATGCCCAGAGCCGGGGTGGTCACTGTGCCAAGTCAGGGACACGAATGCCAAGGCATTCCACAAAGCCTAGAGGGGATAATAAAAGTATTTATGAATGTTACAGTCACAACTGTTACATTTTTTAAGACCTCCACAGACTGAACTGATTTATGGCAGTGCGGCTCTTTAAAAAAAAAAAGTCATCAGAACTTACAAAAGAAATCAAGGAATCCAGAAGCTATTCATTCAAAGAACTATCTAAAAATAAGAAGTACAGCTATAAAGTTTAATATCCCACTGAGCAAAGGAGAAGGTTTTTCTTGTCTGGCTACAGGAGTGTGTGCAGTTTTGCTGAAATGTAGTTCTCATTTTGCCTCATAGAGTCTCTATGGCAGTGACTGCTCTTTTTAATTCAGGCAGGGGCTTTTTAATTTCCTTATTTATGTTTTCATTAGCATCATAAAGGAGGTATTGTGACTGTTCTCTGCATTCTGCATGTTTAATTCTAAACTCTGACACGCAACAGCCCTGGTGTGGCCTGTGGCAGCTGGAAATTCAGTACAACTGGCATGCAGTCCCCAAGTCTGCAAAGGAAGTGGAGTGACAAAAACACAAACTTTGCAATAGAACAAATGAAAAAAATGCTCATAGTGACCAGCTGGTGTTGTCTTATACTCACATTGTGACTGCCCTCTGTCACTGTCTGCAACGCTCAGTATTTTTGTATAATTTTGGCTCTGTGTTCTTGGGTGGTGTGGCAAGGATTCGGTGTTACAGCACAAGTGTCCAGATGTGGGAGTTTGATGTCTAATCATGGCAGCCCAGGGTGGACAGCGCAGTGCTCTTTTCCAGTGACAGAGGTGCAAATTTGGTGGCCCAAAAGAACCGTCACTATGAGAGAGATGCTGGAAGTCAGTTAAGAGAGTGAAGCAATGGAGTGAGAAGCTGCTTGTCCCTCTCAAACAGTCCATGTTTTTACTGATTCTCCTGAAGGAGTTTCCATCTTGGTGAGGAAGTTCTAGCTATTCCATTAAGTCTCTACCAGAAGTGTGAGAAAAAGCAGATGAAAGTTTTGCTTTTTTTCAGAGAATTATTAAGTTACTCCTTGGCTTATTTGTCACGCTGATAAGTCATGTAAGCAGTGGTCTGTGTGAGCAGAAATGTGAAATTTAGTACTGATGTTTTTGGATGTAGGGTGTAGAAAGGAGCAGACAGTTTTGGCTAGCCAAGATGTTCTGGCAGTTTTGAGAGGTCTGACTCTTAGAGAGAACAAAAACTGAGATTGTTAACAACCACTGAAAATGAGATGTCAGAAATGCAGTGATTAGTAGTGTACCACTTTAGGTTTAAATTTAGAATTCCAGTCCAGAAGTTTTAGCCTCATATGTGAATTTAATAACACAAACATTTATTTTAAACCGCTGCATTGACAGCTTCTAAGAGGCCAAATTCTTTTGGTCATGCACAAAAGATGCAAC
This sequence comes from Oriolus oriolus, assembly GCA_013400235.1. Lineage (NCBI taxonomy): Eukaryota > Metazoa > Chordata > Aves > Passeriformes > Corvidae > Oriolus > Oriolus oriolus. The sequence continues at coordinate 2,976,694 of VXBT01007138.1, read as the reverse complement.
TCTCAGAAAATACCTACACTTTCTTTTTTTTTTTTTTAATATGCCTTCTTCCCAAGGTGATTTGAGTAGCATCAAACAAGTTATGATAAACAGAGCCTGAGACCTGGATAGATTTATGTTGCTGATGTGCCTCCTTAGCCATGCAGAGAGATAACAGAGTCAGAGTTTGTTAATTATCTCCTGAAACCAGTTTCAAGGCCTTTTTGTCCATGCCTGATTTCAGCCATTGGTCAGGAAAATGATAGGGAAGTGAGAGTTTAAACACCAGCCTCTAATTAAATCTGTTGGAGGTTTATTTCTGGCCTTGCATTGTGCTTGCTGAGCATCTCAAGGCAAGTCCCTGTGTCTCTTGTAGAGAGGTGGTGTAAGCAATGCTCTGCAGCACCCTGAGGGTGCCCCAGCGGGGCCCAGTGGAACACTTTGTACTTCTCTTCAGAGGCACTGCCCAGACTCTGTTTCTAGAATGCTCCCATGTCCAAGGTGTGCACGGACAAGTAAAGTGAGATGTGCCCCAGAAAAATGCTGTGGAAATGATGTATTTAAGTGCTTAGGTAATGCAGTAGTAAATCCTGTATCAAAACCGTGTGTAACCAGGGAAGAGCATAGGGTAATATAGAGACTTGCTGCTTTAGGGTATTTCCAGAGGCTAACTACGTTTAATGTTCTCCTCATTAGTCAAAATTTCCATACCCTCCTTTCATGTCCGTTATTTCATCTGTCATGTGCAGCAGTAGAAATCTGAGACTGGTTTTCAAACATAATTCTAGGAAAGTGTCCCCCCTTTAGCCCCTGCCATGAAATACAGCAGAGAAGAACATTTAAAATATGACATCAATTGTAGAATATATGCAAAAAATGAAATGCCATAGACCTTATGGAGGAGGCTTGCAGACATCTTTTTTGTTGTAAAGGGAAGTGAGNAATGCCATAGACCTTATGGAGGAGACTTGCAGAAAGGGAAGTGACAAGAACCCAAGTTGGTAAAAGCTTGTTCAGAAAGATGCCAGAACCTTCCATCATAATCTCTTCTCAAAGGCTTTAGCTAACAGGAAACGAGCTCTGTTACAGCATAAGCCAGGGTAATGTATAGATACACAAAATTCATAATGTCCAAGTCAGTCAGGATGTAAAACAAAGAGTTTAAATAAACTCCTCACTCCCCATCCCTTCCCAGTTCTGTCATAGTGGCAGAAGGTAGATCCTTGCTTCTATGCTTAGTTTAACTCATTTCAGTTGTTCTGTGGACTGCAAAAGCCTCTAGCAGTGTCCCCCAGTCTCTCAGATGGTTTATTAATTATTTCTCCATTTCTTTCAGTGTGCACTTGTTTGATCCCTGTTTGAGTTTAAGCTTTTTGCTTTGTGCCGTGTCTTTTTCACTCAGAAGTCCCAAGGCCGTGGCTCAGTTGCTGTTGTGCTGTGCGTGCTGACTGAGCTGCTGGGATGCTGAGGGAGAAGTGACTCCCACCCCGTGGGCCCTTGTGCAGCTGTGTCTGCACTGTGGTAGGGAAGAGCTGCACTGGAGAGATGGATGTGAGTAGCTCTGGATGTTTTGATCTGTCTTTAGAAACCTGTTCACCTCTGTGAACCCATCACTGGCTTTGCAATACTGTTATTTCTGTTTATTCCGTAGCATAATCAGAACATGAGTGTTCCTCAGCAAAAGTAAATGGTAATTGATGCAATTGCAATATTTTTAATATTCATATTGCTACTGTCCCTTAGCCAGCCTCAGATTTGCTTTGTTAAACACTCATGCGTATTGAACAGCGGTATGAATTGATATACAGAATTTTGGGGTTGGTTGGGTTTGTTTGGGTTTTTTTTTTTTTCCTTCCAAGTGGTTGCAGTTACTTCAAAACCCATCCATTTTTGTTATTCAAATGTTGAACTACATTAGACAAGTGCAGGCTTAGGAAACATGTGGCCCAGAAAACTCCCACCTGGAAATGCAAATTACATCTTAACCCCCTCCTTCCCCATCCCTGCACACTGTGGGGAGTCTCCTCTGGAGAAGGCAATGAGATCAAACCCATAAGAATGCTCTGGAGAGGGAAAGGCCCAGAACTGAATCTGAAGATCATTGTGGGCTCATTCAAGCTGCTGATTGTCAGAGAAAGCTGAGCCTTGTACCAACTTGCTAAAGGTACTTTTAAGCCATTAACACATCATCATAATACTGTACAAGTTTGGAAGTGGGGAAATAAGCCACAAAAATAGTTTTCTGTGACTGTAACTTGATCTGGTGAATGACAACATGTTCTGAATGCTGTTTGTGTAGTTCTCATTATGATTGTGGCCTTAGATAATTAGTTAATGAACAAGGCTATGGCAAAGCCTATGTCACTGCTTTCATCATATGCTGCAAGTATTTCAGAGGTCAGGAATGAATGGCAGAGTCAATGAGGTCTCTTTGAACTCATTTGCCCCTTAATTCTTCCATAATCTTTAAATCTGCATTCCATTACCTCTAAAACATTTGCTGAACATGATTCTATGTCAGTTAAGATGCATATTCCTGGGTTCAAATAACCTCCACTGCCCTCTCTTCCTCTCTGCGGCCTCCACTGGGTTCCACTTAACTGCATTTCAAGCCCTCCAAGATGTGGTAGCTATTTGTGAAAGCAAAATCATGTTATTTCTTTATTTTGTCATGACGGCTGGCTTCTTAAGTGTTTTCTGTCAGATCTTGATTTTTCCTGGTATTGATGGCTTTCTTTTCTCTATTCTTTATGAAAGAACTACTTGAATTTCATGCTTTTGCCTCACCAAACTCTGCTCAATTCAGTGAAACTGTTGAGATGAGTAAAATGGGAGGACAGAACTTCTGCATAATGTTATGGTCAGTGTCTGGAGTTTAATCTGCAATGTCCTTCCATGTCTCTTTTCTTAACCTGATGATAAGTGATTGTGTAGTGTTGTCTCTGGGCCTGTCTAATTTTTCCATGATCATGTGGCATTTTCTGTCTTTTAGGAGCAGTTTTTTGTTTCTTGGTAGTTTGAGGGTTTTTTTTTTTCTTTTCTGCACTTGGTAGATGGAACTGAATGGGTTCTCAGTGCCTTTCTCTTGCGTTATTCCTTGATCATTCTTAGACTAAGGCTCTGTTCTGGTTTCTCATCTCATTTCTTCTCCTGTGTGCTGTTACTCTCTGGATGTCGGCATTGCATTCTCTTCCTCCTTGGACTTTGTCATCAGTCCCATTTGGCTGATGATTGTCATTTTCTCACTCCAGCTACACCTCTAGCAGCTCCCTCAAAAGATTTTTCTTCCTCCTTCTGTCTGAGGGTGGAACACAGAACCTCTTTTTCTTTGCACCTTTCCAGTGAATATTCTTGTCCCTTATCAATTTTATTGGTGCTAATGGAATTCTGTGGCTATCTCTTTGCTGAAACCATTAGATCAGCCCATTTCAGATCTGATTCCTTAGGACCAAATTAAATCATCATCTGGTCTCTCATATCCTGTGGATGTCTAGTCCATCAACGCAATTGCAAGAGCTCTTACCTGTGTGTATCGGGAGAATCTGCCTCACATTTTCATGCCCTGCGTGTTAACAGAGCAGATGACTGAAGCTATCCAAGTTGCTTTTGTTTTTCCGTGGTTTCCATGGACTCTCCTGTTTGGTACAAGCTCTGTTTCTGCCTGTTAGTTCCATTACTTAGAGGTCTTGCATATGAACCTTGAGAGGGACCTCTGTGGAGTCAATTGTGTTTGTACTGGATTTTGTACCAGTTTTTAGTGTTTCTTTCTCATGCCTTTTGTATTCAGAAAGACATATTCCATTGTATTACAATCTCTGGGACTAAATAACATGAGCTCAGGGAGTGTTCCTTTGTCACACTTCTGCTAAGAAAACAACAGTCCTCCAATTTTCCACGGTCTTTCAGTCTCCTCAAAAGATCAGTTGCTGGATTTTGACTTATCCAACTTCCTTTTCAGCCCCTTAATACTTATGTTCTTGGTAGAAAATGTGAGTTCTTTTTCATCTTACTTAAACTAATTTTACACCTGTATATTCCCACTAGCATTGACTTAATTTACTGTGAAGTGAATGAAATCAGAATCAGGACCACTGAATGTATAAAACATGCTTGGTTTTGCAGGTCTGATTAGCTGTGAAATGTTTGATGGCAGTTTTGCGTGCAGGATGGTATACAATGACACACTGTTTGGTACTCTGGGACAGCCGGGCCTGCTGGGCCCACAGGAGACAGCCAGGAGAGCTCTGTAAAAATGAGAGAGGTGACAGAACAGCAAGTGAGAAGAAGAGAGAGGGAGAACGTGAGGACGGATAGAAGAATGTGTAAATGGACTGATGAATGATGAGAGAACGTGCAGCTGAATTAAAGAATGTGTGAGCTGATAGATGGGAGATTGGGCAAGCAGACAGCAGAACCAAATGCATTTCAGGGCATGAATAAATGCTCCAAAGAGCTATAAAGAGGAAAAGAGACTGACTGGATATAAAGATTAAATAAAGGGCTGAAAAGATAAGGGCATTCACAATGAGGCTGGCAAACATTACAGTGGCATGACCAGGAGAACATTGCTGAGCAGTTAAGGGAAGAAGGGCAGCACTGGCTTACACGAGAAGGCTTGGGGGAAACCCCCAAGTGACACCAGTGTGGCGGGGCAAATCTAGCAGTGCTTTGAGTTGCCCTCTGAAGAAGCTGGCTTTTCCCCTGGGATTGCCCAGAGAGGTTTTTAAGGCCGTATACATCTCTGTTCTGTGCATGTTAACTTGGATGGATGTGCAAGCATATTTCTTATAGCCTTTCTTTGTGGCCTGGATTGAGAGCCTACCTATGGCATATGGGTGCAGACTCTCCAGAGCTTGTGGTATACTCATGTATTCATGTTTCCTGAAATATCTTTGGAAGTCTAAGGAACATCTTGAGAGGTGTAAGGTCTTAATCCTGGCACTGAAATCAGTTCCCTTAGATTAGACAGTGTAAACCTCCCAGCTCATGAGATGCAGCATCCTCAGAGCATGGAGCTGGAAGTGATCTCTTCTGTACGGCTTTAGGGAGATTACTTAGATTTCAGTAGAGGGGACTGGGATCACTCTAATGAGCAGTGAGAATCAGCACAGGTTTTTTTCTCTGTTCCTTGTCTACTTCTTTCCCTTCGAAAGCCTTAACTCATGGGAAATGCTGGTAAGAACTGTCTGTGTTGTCTTTGTGTGTTTTGGCTGGAAGACTGAGGCTGTCACTTCTTATGCAGTCTTAGCTGGAATTTACTACTGGAAACTAGTCTGAGTTAAAATTAAGTGCTATTTTTGACTGGTCAGATTTTATTCTCCATCTGGTACATAATCTGTTTTGCCATGGTGCTGCACAAATGCTTTTGCTGGGATGAGAAATGAGGTTGTTAGGGACAGAAAGAGGCAGCTGTCAAGTAAATCTGCTTTTTGTGAGGGCAGTGCTACCTTAGAAGAGTGTGAATCTATAGACAAAGATGCTTCTTACTTATAGCGATTTTTAAAACTTTTTTTCACACTGATGATGTAACAGAATTCACCACGGGGCAAAAGAGGAGGGTGGAGCTTTCTTGGACTGCTGTCATGCAGCAGGTTCTATGTGAGAGCACAAACCAGCAGGGGCAAGGGATATGTGCTGGTGAGGGACTACTGGCTGGCTTCATTATCTTCTAGGCATGGTAGGAACAGGACCTAAGTCATTCTTACTCTCTGATCCCCGAAGGGAGAATATTCCTGTGTTAACTCAACATGGAGCAAACTCATTGTAACAAAACACATCCACAGTACGTAAAGATTTGCAATCAATGCACATTTATTTCTCTTTATAATTCATGAGCATTGTTTTGCCAGACTAAATGATCTTTTTTGAGTACTGAAGCCATCCTATCTGATTGGTGAAACCAATCAATATCACTAAAAACATAAACTATGACAGTGATGATTCATAAAGACCTGTTTTCTGCGGGTATTGTTCTGGTAGGCAGCAGAGCTGTAGACGTTGTTGCATTTTTAAAGCAAACTGTAGTGTGCAAATAAATCCAGACTATGAGAATTCTCTTCCAGGAAAATTGTATTTCAAATATATTCCCAAAATTTCCATTCATCTATTACACATATTTACTATCTATGTTTTGCCAAGAGCTTTGTGGAGAAGAACTGCTTCCTCTTCACCCTGTGCCCGAGTACAGACATCCACATCTGCACTACTGGGAGGCAGACTAAGATGTTCAATGTTTCTGCTGAGGACCCTGTGAAGCTTTCAGGGTTTCATTTTCTATGGGGTGAGATCATTTTTTTAGCCTCTTTTAATTTTCCTGGATTAATAGTCTTCAAAAGAATCCAGGTAAAAAAGAGGTACAAATAAAACTCCATGCTATTTTATTAAACTTTGCATAGTCAGGATATAAAGTAGGATTTGATCATATCACCCAGGAGCTGAAGCTGGTGACCAACAAATGTCTCATCTTGGCTCAGAATGCGTATGGTGAACAAACTGTGCTCCAGGGAGAGGCATGGCTTGAATTATGGAAGTGCTGTAGAGGTCACACGTGAGATATAGTAGAGAAGGTGATTTGTTCTGGTGCAGTTCTTAACACACTTCTAAGCAGAAGGGATAAGAATTTTATTTTAATAAACTCTAAGTTCTTTCCAATTTAAAAAAGGTATTGTCGTACCTTCTGTGACATTCTGAAGTGTCTGTAAATAGCTGAAATAGACTGGAAGAAGTTCAGTGCTGAGTAGTTGTCCTTGCTGATCTGATGGTGGGGGTGGGAAGGCGTGAGAGGCACTGATTAATAATCTGTACACCTTCACTAGTAATGCAGACCTTTGTGGTCATGCAAGATTAAAGGTCCCAGCGAGGCTGATAATGGTCCCATGTCCTCACTCAGTTTTTATCCAGTCTGTTGCCTGAGAAGGATTTGTAAGGGGTACAGACACAATTACAAGTCAATAGGGTGCTAAACTTTAGAGTTAAGTGATGGGGAAAAGGAGTATAAACTCCAACACTCCAAACCCTTATGATCTACCTTTTTTCTCAGAGATAGTAAGCCAGAACTATCTGCTGGAACTGGTTTAGGATTTTATACAAATTAAAAAGGCAGGGAGATGTGGGTGTCTTACTGTTTATCCTTGCCAATAATTGTCTGAATATTTCTCTGTCATGCTTTATTGGCGCTGGCCTGTTGTTCTTAGCAGTGTCAGTTACTGAGAATTTTAGAATGACCTGGTGAGACTTTCACCCCTTTTTTGATCAATTAGAACTGGATGAGCTGCCCCTTAATTCATATTTACGAGTTTTAATGATTGGTGAGGTATCTAGTGAAACGTTCCAGAGAAGACCACAGTAAAATTGTTGTCTGAGATGTTTTTTCAGGTTCCAAGCACAAGAAATGCACTAAATTTACTCTTTCAGGGCAAAGCTCTGCAGAAATCATGGGCAGCTTTGATGGTCACAGAATAACCTAAGGAAACCAGGGACTCCAGGCTGAGGACACCGCATGTGATAACTCCCATGGTGTGTCTGTACCGTGTGCTACAAGACAAAGCACCAAATGTTAGAAACCACAGGCTCAGTCACTCCAAAGCAAATGGGCCCAAGGTAAGGTAGGACAAGACTCAGAGTACTCTGCTGGGAACATCCAACTCGACACACATCCCTCCTTTTTCAGGAGCTGTGGTGGGTTTATCAGTAAACTCCACCTCTGTGTCTCCCAGTCCTGGTGCTGCCCAACCTTGCTCTCCAGGGCTCTGCATTCAGGGTGTACTTGTACAACACATCTGCCCTTCTTGTCTTCCCCCTTGCCCCTTGCAGTCATAAGAATAACCCAGCCCTGTTCTCTGGGGCCAGATATCATTCCCCAGTATCTGCTGAGAGTTCTTGAGTTGGCCCTAGAGCCAGGCTAATTAGTCAGAGCACAGCACCATGTTGACACAGCCATCCTGCTGCTGGGAGCAGAACTGAAGTCTGTGTGTTGTACCACAGACAGGCATGCTCTCGTGGATGTGGGTCTGTGCAGTAGCATTCTGCTGTGCTGTTATTCCCTGTCAGGCACTGGGTATGAGCTTTGGTAAGCGCAATTCCAGCCAAACAACAGTCAAATAAATTCAGTTATCAAGCAAACAGCCTAACTGTCTGTTAGGTACTCTGTATTTCTCTTCTCGCTCTGTGCAATATTATGTTAATCTTGTTTATGTTAGATTTTGCCAAAAAGGCTTCCTTTATACTAACACTAAAGACTGGCTATTCTGCTCCCCACCAAGATAGATGTAAAAGTAGCTCATATGCTAGGCCTGCGTTTCTTCTACACACCTGCAGAGCAGGGCAGTAGTCAGTAGCTAAAAAAAAAATTATGATGGATAGCAGCAATTATAAACCAATAATATACGGGAAACAGAAAAGATTGCAAAGAATTTCCTGCCGTATGCATTTAGGAGGCATCTGGGCTACATCTGGGAAAGCACACACTCAGGGAACTGCAGCCTGCTGGAGGTGCATGTCTGTGCTATCAAGAATAATGATAAAATGGTGCTGTTCATGTTTACTTCTTTGTGTGTCGAGGGGAGGCATGGAATACTCAATAGGAAGCGTTTCTCCAAGCAGATGGAGTACAAGGCAGCATTAATTGGCTGAGGAGTAGGGGAGATCACCTTGTGAGCTGTTTGCTCACTTTATTGCTTAATCATATTCAAGATGATTGATAACATCCCTTAAAGAGCGAGGTACTGTGATTGTGATTAGCATAAGTGGTGACATGTAAATATGACCGACCTCAACATTTATATTTTGGCTTAGTGGCCACAGGGACAAGCTGATGTGGAGGAATGCATATTGCTAATGAGTCATTAAAAACAAGGAGGATTGGAACCCATCTGAAAGTTGTGCCTGCTGTGTCACCAGAGCAGAGTAATTTCTTGAAAAAGAATTGGATGCCTGTTGAGAAAATTGCGGAAGGAAGGACAAAGTTATTTCTTAAAGAGTATTTTCTAATGTGTGGAAAGTTTTCGGGTGGTGCCTTTTTTTTTTTGCCATCCCTCTCCCCTGATGAAAACTGGTTATGGACCTGACTTTCTGAAGGGCTGCTGAGAGCTTTTGTCAACTGGTCTCTTCAGTTTATATGCACATTCCTGCAAATATTGAAACAACTCATAGTTGTCTGTGAGGATATTTAAAAAGAAAAGATAAAAAAAACCCAAACCGAGCTAGGTTTCCTAATTCTACTGAAGTAAATTCAAACAAGTTTTGCACTAGTGGACAGTGGGCTTTTATCCTGGCCCACTTGTACTGTCTGTCAGAAGAAGCAGCTTGAAAATGCCTTCACACCAGACTACCAGTAAGATGTTCAAAAGCCTCAGTGCGTCTGTGTTCTGAGGGTCATTGTAAGGGGCTTCTCTTGCAGCTTTTAAAATTCCAACCTTCAGCTAATAAATTTGACTTCATGAGTACACCAGGGGGACAGAGGTGACTTGGCTTGTATTTTTAGATGGGCCCTAGGCTGATTCTTTGTTCCATCAAAACTTGTACGTTCTGGAAGTTACTGTAAAATATATTTCTGTTTGATCTTCCAAGGCTTGCAATTACTCTCATAGTTTCTTTTCTGCACAAAGACTGATGCAGGGAAAAAAGAAAATGCTTGTTTTAGAGCAAAATTATTTTACTGGAGATGAGCAACAATTTGTATCTGATGGATGAGTTTCATGATGGATTATTCCAGAGCTTCAGACATACCTTGTGGGGGTCTAAAATCCATGTGTGAGATAGGGGGCAAAATGCTGTGTGCTGTAGTTAATCCATACTTGTCAAGAAAGAGCAGCACAGGTCAACTGCTGGATCCGTTAATAACCAAGGTGTTACATCAGCACTAATTACATCCAATCCTTCTGCTCTGTAAGTGTCCATCCCTGGAAGGAATTCAGAATAATTATGGAGGCAAGAATCATTCTGAAGCTGAAATAGAAAGACTTTCTACTACAAGAGCAATGTTTTTCTAGGTCTCCCTCAGGAAAAAATATTGTTTACATCTGAAACCTTTCTTGCAGGGTTTACAAGACTAAGTTGCCATTTTTTTCCTTGCTGAACTAGCCTCTAAACACAAGTGGGTTTTAGTCAAGCTGTCAAGATTGATACTTCTTTGAGTTGTAACCTGCCTGTGGGGCAGCATGGTTCAAGAGGACTGCTAGATCTGCCTTATTACAAACCTCTGTGGTCCTTGGCTAAAGGAAATATGTTTAATAGCTTTTATTTCCTTGCTTCTCTGTGTGTTGTTCCCATTTGGTAGAGTGTTTGCAGGGTTCTGTAGCTGGTTCCTACTGAGTGCTCGACTGCGCCTGAACATCGGCTGTGAAACCTGGGCTGTTCTCACCTCTCCTACCCCTGCAGATGGGCAGGTAACTGGACAGAAATACCTTACTTTTTTCCTACTCTTCTGGGGAGGAAAAGGCTTGAAAATCCAGGTGTAGTACCACAGGAATTGGAGGTAGCTGGAGATTTCTGTGGGGAGCGTGGCCTGGTTGGCTCTGCTCCCCACTCACTCGACGCTGTCTGCTGGAGACTGAGCTGGAAGTTGGTGACTGCAGATGTTGCACCCCAATTCCCAAAGTGGCCTTTCTGCAGTCCCTTGGCCATAAAAAAGATGGCTGGTCACATCTAAACACAAATCTCAAGGATATATCATGCCTGGTAACACTTTTCGCAGGGTCCAGAGAAGTGCACAAAAGGAGAGGAAACATTGCTAAAAATAAATGCAAACATTATTAAAAAATAAAATGTTCTGATTAAAGTTATCAACACAACAGGATATGCACAGTCATCTAGAGAGCAGATGACTTACTATTATCATAAGTGGAAGTGCTGTCCCAGTATGCTGTAGAATTAATTATTTTCCTTTTTTTAACTTCAGGCCTGCTGATCCTTGTGTGCTGAGGAGGTGGACTCCATACAGACTTGCTTTCAAGTGAAAAAAATCAAAGAAGTGAAGGATGTTGATGTTTCATTATTTCCTTTCAAGGCTTTTCCAACCTTTTTTATATTGTGGTGGGGGTTGTTTTCCTTTTATTTTGTGTCCTCTATGACTCCATTCTCATGTCTTTCAGCTGTTGGGCTGACACAAGAGCAGGGGTAGTGGGTTAGCAAAGGCTTCTCTGAGTGCCTCAGTTTGCTCTGGGTAGGTGCCAGACTATGGGCAAGGCCTGACACAAACACAGGTGGCAGTGCCATCAGGTGGGCTGAAAAATTGGAAATTACTCATAGACCATTTGGTTCATCTAGTTGTTTCCTCACCGTGTTTTGCAGAATCTTAACAAGTACCAGTCACCCTTGATTCAGGATCCAGACAGGTAAAAGTATGTAGTGTTTTCTGTAGCACTGTGAGACTGAATTGCAAGAGTGAAAACTGGGCCTTTCGCACAAATTCCATCTCTGATTCATGCAGCATTTTGGGGAGTTTCTGATACACCTGTAGACAATATTTAATGGGATTCTTCTGTGAGATTTATGTGAAGAAGTACACATTTGGTGGAAGTATCCAGGAAAGGAACGTTCCTGAAGAATGCTTCTGAAGGCAATTTCTGCTTGTTTGTTGGAACTCATGTGTAAAAGTAACATCATCATACATTGGTGTGCATATGTGGTTGAAAAGAAAGGAGCTGAAAAATATACTGTGATTCTAGAGTGAGGCTTGAGGGTGATATATGTAATTATTGTGCTTTAAATAAGCTCTGAAAAAGAAATAAGACTCTTCCATAAGTGAGCTCCTTCTCTTCCTATCTTTTTCGAGCTTTGGAGATAAACTGGCAAGATTCACAGGTCCTAAATGTGAAGCTGCTGGATGAGAGGAGTGCAAAGGCAAGTCAGTGTTGTCTCCCAGCCTCCAAGGAGGAGTTTCTAAACAATGCAGTAAGTACTGAACTCAGTTTGGATACTTCAAACAAAGCAAATGTGTCAGAACGAGGGCAGAAAATACCCTATCCCTAAATGAGGTTCAGAAACTGATGTGAAAATGAAATTGAAGTATGGGAAGTACTCGGAGGCCCTAACTGTAAGTACTGACACCATTTCTGCTAACACAGAAAAAAACCCCACCCCAAACCAAACAAATAACCCCACAACAAAATAAACAAACAAAACTCAAAGCAAGAGAGGGATTGATTTGTAAGTGAAGTTACCAGATCTGCAGGTAGTAGTATTGCTTCAGGAGACACAGTGGCTGAGAATACCCCTCCCTGTGTTTTTTACCTTTTGTTCTGTTTTGAAGTAATTGCTGTTTGGTTTTTTTTGTTTGTTTGTATTTAAACACGGGCTGTATGTGGCCTGTAAGCATCTTCTGATGTTTACAGAAGATTTCTGATAGCTCCACTGCTTGACCAAGTTGTAATCTTTTGGTGATTCTTCCTTTTCAAGTGTGAGTTCCACTTTACCACCTGGGAATGGCCCCCCTTTGAATTCTGAGCTGTCAGCCACAAAAAAAAAATGTCAGAAGGAAAGCACAGAAATCATTGCCAAGTGTGTAGAAAAAAACCCAGATGAAACTGAAGGGACATCCAGTGCTGGGTAGCCTTGTTCCATGGAACTGCACAAAGAAGAGCTGGCTGGAATAAGCCAGCTGCATGGAGGAAGGTGTCAAATGAAGAGAAGCAAAGTGTGGGAATGGGCACATCCCCCAGAACTGCTTGAGGTACTCTTTCTTCTTATAGTTTCATCTGTTTTGGTTTTTTTTCCTTAATGTATTTTTCTCATGTTCTAATTTATAGCTAGTGTAAAAGTTAACATCTACCTTTCCAAAGTTTAATTAAAATTGAACACACAAAGTTGATGAGATCCCATATTCAAAAGATCTCCTGAAACAATGGAGACAAATAGCATAAACCAGAAAAGGAACGTTTGAAAATGGGCAAGACCCCCCCACCCAATTAATTCTTAGAACATAAAGAAAGGCAGTAAGTAGTAAATCTTCCATGCTCTTCAGTCATTAACGTGGCCTCTCAGAGAAAGCTGCTAGAATTTGAACAGCCTGCATGACATTAAAAATTGTGAAATATTTTAGTATGTTGTTTCAAAGGGCAGAGAGGTAATATAAGAGTATCTGAGAATACTTAACATGTTGTCTCTTTTAGTATCTCTTTGAAGGCTCAAAGGTGAAAAAGTATCACTTTAAATAATATTTTTTTGTTGTTACTAAAAGTTAATTCTAGGTATATTAAACCAGCTTCCTGCAAGCATGTGCATTGAGCACAGAGAATAGGAATTTTCCTTTTGCTTAGTCCTACAGCCTCAAGCAAATCCCATTTTCTTGTCACTACTCTGGGCTTTAATTTTTCTTTCACCCCTCTGCAGTACCCCAGCCAACCTGAGCTGGGACCTTTTCACCTGGGGTTTGTATTTGTTAGTAAATTGGTGCAGCAGAATGGGTCCCCATCACTTTGGGGATCTCTGGATGTGCTTTCATTCCTGTAAGACCATCCCAGTCGCATTGATTTCCCCCCCTCAAGTCAATATTAGGAGGTTCTTAAGGCTTTCCATGAAAGATTACTATCAGCCCCGGTGCCATTGAATTTTGTCCTCTCTCTGATTTCATTCTTGCAATAAGACATGCATACTACATCCTTATGTTTACTGAACCAAACAGCCAAGTTTTGATGTTTAAATGGGCTTTTTTTGGTTACAAAAGAACTTCACAAAAATTTAAAGAATCAAAACCTTCCACAAGAATGACTCTTTTCATCTGTTGGTTAGCTCTGCCTTTAATAACTATGGCAGTGCTGGAATTGCTAACCTGTGTGATATTAAATGAGCTGCAGTCTGTATCTAAGAACCATCAAATAAACCTTTCATAGCAAGGGGAAGGTTGTTTAGTGTTCCAGCTGCGGTATCTCGTTCTGTGGTGGTTCCCTCACCCCTGGCACAGTGTGGCGTTCCAGGCTGCTCGGACACAGAGCCCTTCCTGGCACAGCCAAGCCTCCTTGTGCTTTTTCAGCAATGTCTGCCTCTGCTCTAGTTTTGTCTGGCTGCAGCTCTCTCTGCCAGCAGCCAGTTTTTATTGATGTGTTCCTGGTTCTTCCTTTCTCCGTGTTGATCGATCCTCCTCACTCTGCTCCCTGCTGGACAATTGTCCAGATCAGCACAACCCTAAGCTGGCCTTAGTGGAAAGCCTTGCTGGCTGTGTAGGATGGGGGATGACGGACATCCACGTCCTTTTGGGATGGCTGTCAGTAGGACTGCCCATCAGTGGAGCAGAAGAGCAGGGAGCCAGCTGGCTCCTTCCAAGTTCCTCACAGCAGAGTTACCACAGCAGCACAGCTTGTGAGCATTCTCAGATATGACTTATTTCTCGTTCCTGTTGTTCTCCTGAATGACATTTGCTATGCTTTCTCCTCCACGCTGAAAAGGTTTTTTTCTGTCCCAGTGTTCTGGCATTTTGTTGTTTTCATTAAGGGTGAGGGGCCATTTCTGATGCCATTAGCCATTCTGAGTTGTGTGCCATGCTGTGAGGAGCCCAGCCCCAACCTAAAGGGAGGGTATGGTTACTCCAATAAACCAAACCAGCAACATGTTTTCAGACCAGGAAGGACATGAGACATTGCTATACTGGATTTTTAAATCTATTGCTGTCTTAAATCTTCCATGGCATTGATTTCCTATAGGATAGATATCCTTTTGCATTGGTGAACTAAAGTAATGCTTCCTGTGCAAGCCTGGCCCTTCTCAGAGTCTGAAAAAAACCTTCAGTAATCTCAATGGATCCAGGCTTTCGTCGTGTTTTTTATTTGGAATTATATTAGAATAATCATCCACAAAACATGTATTTTGTAATCCTCTTTTGTACTTCTGCAATTCCAGTCCTGACAGTCTCTGCCAGCATGAGAGAGAGCACTTCAGAGGTCCCAGCTGGGATTGCTGGCCCCTGTGGGATGACACCAGCCACACCTTCGGCAGCACAGGCAGCGGAGCAGACGGGAGCTGTTATGCATTTTTAAAAGAATGTGTAAACAGAACCAGCGGGGAGCCATGCAGTGTTTTTTGTGGTCTGTCATGAAATCATAAAGAGCTCTACTGCTCTGCCCTGACCCTCCAAAACTCTCAGAGCCTGGGCCAAGAAGCTGTCTAAGGCTATGGATAATGTGGTAACATAAGGATTTCAAACAAAACCAAGCTGAAGATACAATGAGTGGAGAATGCACAGTGTGCGTAGTGGCTTGCAGCTGATGAGCTCAGAAGGGCCTGATGTCCTTGTCTTCTTAAAAACCTTGCCAATAGTGTCCCATTCGAGCAGGTGTTGCCCTGCAACAAACATGAGAAATACCATATTTTATAGCTCTAAGATTTCTTCTCTTCTTTCCTCAACAGCACTATTACAATTATAATGCTGGCTTCTGAAATAACACAGTAAAGCCGAACTTGCACAGTTCTGTTTTCTTTTGGGACTCTGGTTTTGATTGTTTCCCCTGAAGCCAAACTGTTTAGTGGAGAAGCTGCCAGCTGTTTGGTTCAGCCTAAACCCCATCAATTTCCCTGCATGGAGTGTCATGGCTGTGCAGGGCTCTCTCTGTGCTTATTGTTCTCGCAAGTTGCTGATCAAACTGCTGCCTCAGAGCTCATGACTGTAGCTTCAGGAGGCATCTTCCTGAAGTAGTAGTTGCAAGCTCAAATTTCTGAAAACACATTTGAGTATGGACATGGTTCAGGAAGTCATCTAAGTGCTTTATGGGCCAGCAGAGACATTGTAGTTTGCATTTTGGGGGAAGGCTCTGCTACTTTGTTCAACTGTGGTGTACACCAGTCTGCTTCCCCACTTCAAGCTCCGATGCACTTCACTTCGTTGTGAAGTCAAAGGGGTTTTGTGCTCTTGTTAAGCTTTACTTTCCACAAAAAAAAAGTAAAAGGAAAGAAATGTGAGCACCTGTGTGGAAATCACATGTAAGGCCAGTCTGCTGAAGGTGTTTCTTTTGTTTGTTAAGAAACATCTGGCTTTAACACAGTCATCTGTTAGGGCATGCTCTGAACAAGTGAGTGTTGCATGAGCACTCGTGATGTTCCCTTCTGCCCGCTCTTAGACCTTCTCTGCCTCAACCCAAGGAGCGTTTTTGTTCCTGCTTGCCAGCTTTCAAATTGGTTTTGTCGATTATATGTCAGACAATAATCAAGGACACATGGAACATGAAAAGCCTAATAGAATCCTAAACTAGAATCACAGAATGGTTTGGGCTGGAAAGGTTCTTTTAGGGCTGTTCAGTCCAGTGCTCCTGCAATGAGCAGGGACATCTTCCGCCAGGTCAGATTGTTCAGAGCTTCATTCAGCCTGGCCTTGAATGTTTCCAGAATGGGGCATCTGGCACCTCTCTGTGTAACCTGTTTCGATGTTTCATCTCCCTAATTGTAAAAAAAATCCTTATAGTTAGTCCGAATCCCCCCTCTTTTAGTTTAAAACCATTACCCTTTGTCCTGTTGCAACAGGCCCTGCTAAAACAGTGTTCCCTCATCTTTCTCATAAGCCCTCTTTAAGTACTGAAATCTGCAGTGAGGTCTCCCCAGAGCCTTCTCTTCTCTGGGCTGAACAGCCCCAACTCTCTCAGCCTGTTCTCACAGGAGAGCTGCTCCAGCCCTCTGATGATCTTTGTGGCCTCCTCTGGCCCTGCTCCAATTGTTCCATGTACTTCCTGTGCTGAGGACCCCAGAACTGGATGCTCACTGCAGGGGGAAGTCTCGGGAGGGCAGAGAAAAGGGGAAGAATCAGCTCCCTTGTGCTGCTGTCCAGCTTCTGGGCAGTGAAGCCGGGATTCTGTTACAGGAGGCTGCTCAGGATTTAGACTGCATTTTCAGGGATGCAGAGTAAGGGCACACACAGAAGCTATAGTGTGCTGGTGGGATAGAGAGGATGAATGCTCAGTGTTTAGGTTTCCTGAAATGTGCAGCTAGTTGGCTGAAATCTGCCACTGCACAGAAGCCCCCAGTTTGAAGTATCAGTATTCTGATCTGCAAAACATTATTTTGCAATTCATTGCACTCCTTTCCCACCTACCTCTCTTCTCCTTTTGCACTGCTATGATAGTGCACTGAAACCCCTGCAAACACGCTGAACTAATGCAATCTTAGCAGAACTACAGGCTCAGATCCATCATGATACTTCACTGGTCTTACAGTACGGTTGTGTCTTATTTAAATCCCAGTTCCTAGCTAAAGTTCACATTGTATTGCCAAATTGCCTGCCTGGGAGGAAGTGTAGCCAGGAGACACCCTAAGAGCACAACATTGTGGAGTGTTTCACAGCACCGGGTGAGGACAGGAGAGCAAGTGCTGAGTGTGATCTCTGTGTTGGTCTGATATGCAGGTGACTTCACTTACCTTTCTTGAACCACCCTGATTTACATTCCTGCTATGAGCAATCAGAATGAAACTGGAGCTCTCTCAGCTTCTCAGTGGGAGTCTGGCCAGGATCTCTTCAGGCAGCAATGACTTCATCTGCTGTGTCAGCAGCTCTTTCTGATTTGAGGGTGCATTCCACACTCTGTCTTGTGCCTTTGTCAGGTGATGCAGGGTTTTTCAACCACTTACTGGATTAAAATATACAGCGGTTTCTTACGTTGTGTGCTTTTTTTTGTTGTTGATTTTGTTTTGTTTTGAGGTTTTTTAGCCTTTTGGCAAAAAAAAGGTTCGAAAATTTGCCAGAGGCAAAGTACAGAGTACCACATATCTGAAGTGTAGAACTGGGTCTTCCTGGACAGTGAAGGCATGATTCTGAGCTCAGTGAAGTGGGTTGTCTTTAAAGACACAGTATCAGCAGTTGATCTCTTCAAGGAAGAAGTTCCTGGTACCAGCAAGTTGGAATTATTACAACAGCATTTTCAGAAAACTTTAATACCCACAGCAGCTCCAGCACTGCACAAAGGAGCTCTTTTATCTGAACAATCTGGTAGCAAAACATCCAAACATCTTTTAGAAGTCTCCCCTCATCTTTGGGGCAGATTGTGAAACCACAGTGGAATCCCCAGGCTAAAATGTTGTTTGACATAAGTCTGGTGCTCATCTGAAGACCACAGCCACACTCAGTGCCTGGGAGGCAGCTGGGTCAGGGCAGGGTTTCTGGCACCTCTTTTAGAAGGATACCAGGACTGCAGCTGTGCCCTCCTGTTACAGGGCTTGTAAGGAATAAAACTCCTTCTTTGCTCTCTGGCATCAGCTCTGACCAGTCTCGTGTTCTGAGTGTGGGAAGAAATAGAGCCCAGCATCTGTGCTGGGTTAAAATTCAGATGGTTTTGTTCTCCCTGTTCCCCCCTCCTAAAAATATTGTGATTAGCACTGATTTTTCTTTATTCAGCAGCTATGCCAGAAACAGTAATTTCTGATATCTCTGGACATGCCTTGATTTCTGTCATGTTGTCCTGAAATCGATCTGGGGTGCTTCTCATAGGACATAATCTGGCAAGAATCCCTGGCTAAGTTTTATATGCTCCGTGCCACTTGTCAGTAGGCAGGTATGAAGATGTGAGTCGTGGACCAGGGGGTTTCTGAAGGTCTTTCACTGTTGTTGGTAATGTTGACAATGGTACAAAACAAACTCAGAAGTTGCAGCAGAATTTTTAAGCCTCTGTAATCATGCTATTCTGGTCCCAGCTACAAAATTACTGAATATTTTCTAGCTTATTTGAAAGAATATATGTAAGTGTATATATATATATCTGCACATAAAAGGAAGTGTAAAATCAATGAAAATTTGTCTGCAACAGCACTTATGTAATGTGTGACAGTGCCCTTAAGCATAGCCTCCATATATTTTGACTTCTTGATACAAATACTGAAATAGAGAAAAAAACAGAGAAAATGTAATGTGATTTTTAGAAAATGATTGATATGTTGCTCTATTTATGCCAAATTTCACCTTGGCATGGTCCTGACATTATGTGATGTTAAACTTCGAAGAAGACAGGAGACAAATGTTTCTCTCTTGCCCTCTGCAAGAAAGTGAAGGGAGGTGGTGAAATGAATACATTTTTATTTCTACCTGATGAAGGAATTATTTTCCAAAATAGACTTTTTCACATTTATTGATTTCCTGCGTATAAAATCTGCTTGGAAATTTGCTTATATACAAAATCCTTTTAAGCTAGATTTAAAAGGAGATAAAAGTATCAAGATATATTGATCTTGATATATATCAAGATAATTTTCTTATTTATTTGATAGTTCGAAGTAGGAGGATGTTTCCTCAGCGAATTCACCAAATCTGGGATTTCCCTTGAATTCCATAAACTTGAAGAAATAAATGGCTAAATTCTAGAAATTAAACACCTTGAAAATATCTCTGACTGGATCTGAGCCTCTTCAGCAAATGCATGGAAACAAAGCAAATCCCCAGTACATTAAAGATACCTGCATCCTAAAATTGTTAATTAAAGTTATACAATACCACATTTAAAATGAATACTGATAGACAAAGCACTATCTCTCTGCATCCATGTTTGAGGTGGTCTCTGACACCCATGTCCAACCTCTCTAGCAATTAATAAACTTTGAGGAAAAATCCTCGTGCTTTGGAAGTTCAGGAGAATCTTGGTGTAGTTTTGCTGCAAAGTTCTGTGTTTAATGTCTTCCACTTGGAGCAAGCAGGAATTTGTTCCTGGAAAGATCCTGCCTGCATCTGTTCCCACTGTGCTCCATCTACCAGGCTCCCAGAGCCAACTGGAGTGTCTTAAGGCACAGCTGTTGGCTGATGGGGCTCTGAGGTTGGCTGTGGGTAGATGTGCAATCTACCACAAGTCCTTGCTCCTGAAGTAGTGTTGGTCAGTGTTTGATTCATATCTTGGCCGGGCTTTGCACACAGCATCCCAGCCCAGGTGCTGGGCCTGCAGGCCAGTCTGTGTGGCTCAGGCAGCTGCACCCCCAGTGCTGCCACGGGGTAAATGCATGCCACTTTGGCATGTCCAAAGTGTGAGAGAGTTGTTAGCACAACAAGCAAGAGTGCAGGCAAAACAGTTCCTGTCAACAGCAGAGCTGATGAGGCTTGATTTCCTCAAGATTTATGTCCTGCATGGGAGGATTATGCCCTGCATGGGGTGGAGTAGCTGACGTCTAATAGCAGGCTAAGATCCCCTTTGCAGTATTTTTCTCTCCAGAATGTGAAATCAATCTCTCTCTCCTCATTCCAGCTGGGTTTGATGTAATTTAGAGAAATTAACGTCATTTGGATTCCAACTTTTTTGTCAAATTGTAAACTGACCAATAAGTTCAGCACTTACTAGTGGAGACACAGGTAGGCAAGTATATCTAGAATATGATCATAGGAAACTCAGGTTTTTCAGAACACTGTTTGTGCTTTGAATGACCCAGAACTCCTTGATGTGGGAAAATTTTCAGTGGGGTCGGTCTTGGATGTCATTATGAATGAACATGACATTGAAATTCATAAACTCAAACTGGAGAAAGAAAAGAGCCCCGTTTATTTCTGGCTGTAGCTGTCATTTCCACGAAGTAATTTTTACTCCTGGTTGTATGTTGCATTATTACAAAGAGCACGATTACGTGGAAGGTGATTTGAGATCAAACTTGCTTTTCTGAATGGCTTGCAATAGGTGTAATGTAAGGCACTTTTCTGCTGTGCAAATGGATGTTTGCCTCTGGATTTGGTTTATGTTTTTGCACTGCATTGAACTGTGGCAGTCAGTTTAGGGATATTACATTTCTGGAAGTAGCTTAGAAGTACATTTTCAAGTATACTTTTTTACATTTTTCTCTTAGGACTTGGGAAAATATATATCCACGTAGATAAAAACCTTTATGCCGTTCACAGCAAGTGAAAATCTGATTTTCCTTATAAAATCTTTTTCAAGGCAGAAAATACTTTCAAGTGAACAAATATTTTATGGCAGACCCCAAAGGCATTATGCTAACTTGGCAATGCAGCTCTGAAATTGCCAAATCTTTTGATTTGAGAGTATTGTTTGTTTTCCACCTATCACCCAAACAAATAGTAATAATGAAAGACTGAAGTGATCAGTTTGCTGGTTTTATTTTTCTTTTTTTTTTGTGTGTGTGTGCATTCAAACATTGCCTCGTGTGTTTCTGAAAGTCCAACGCAAACAGAAAAATGAAATTGCTAATCTTGACCAAGGCCATGTACATTCTATGTAAGTTAATTCAGTCCTAGGGTTTAGAAAATATGAGATCCTTCTGGTATAGTTTTCTTTTTTTGTTTTCCCCTGTGGTGTTTTCTTAGATACTTCGTGTCGTTTAAAGAAGGTTTCTGCAACAGCAGCACTAACTGGGTATTTTACCCTGTTGGTATTTGTTTTAAGCTGTGTGCTGACCCTGCTTCCTGTGAGTGACGATCTTATTCATGGAGTTTTAATTCCAATCTAATCCTAACACGTACCTGAGTAGCACTTTGGTTGAAAAATGCTCTCCCCTTTTCAGGCCTGATTGTTTTTTTTTTTCCTTGCATCTTTTAATTTTCAGTTAAGAATTCTGTAATGAATAAGGACCTGGACTAAAGCCAGTTTAAAGCCATTGAAAGTCTTTTCATCGACTGCAATGGGCTTTGGATCTGACAGTAAGTGTATTAAGAGATACTTATTAGTGGGTTGTGTGTGTGTAGCACAGTCATCTCACTCAGTAAAACCAGTGGCCACCTGGTCCAAATGAGACTGAAATCTGCTTTATTAACCAAAGGGAAGTTCAGCTGGTTCCAGGAAATATTTTTTGTTTTTTATCCTCAAACAGCAAAAACTTTTCTTGTTAATATCGATGTAGCCTGGTTCCCATCGAAACATTATCCTGGCAGTTTCATTACCTTGGCACAACAGCAGCTTTCTCCCCAAGTCACCATCCTAGGAACAATCCTGTTGAGAGGAGACACTCGTGCCTGCATCAAAACATCTCCTAGAATACATCGGTGGGTAACGCTTAAATTACTGCCTGTCACAAGATGGAACCTGTTAAACCTCTTCAAAATCAAATGGTAAATTACAGTAATAGGTTTAGCTGTTTAGGGCAAAGATACATTGATCTACAACATGATGGAGCCTTTTATCTGTAGGTTTTGTGAAAGAACAAACGTACAGGAGAAAAAGATTTTCAAGCCCCCCGCCCTGTTTTTCAGCTCTTCAGCTGTCCCTAGGCTCGGTGAAGAGCGTGTTATCCTGCACAGGGCTCGCTAGATGGCAGGACAAGATAACCTTGAGGAACAGGGAATTTCCAGGGACTGAGAGAAAAACCGGAGTTACGGTGAAATTGAACAATTAGCAATAAAAGGGAAAAAGAAACTGAACGAGAGACAGAAAGTTTGTTCCCCTGAGATTAAAACAAAAAAAAAATTGAAAAATAACAAATTTAGATTCTTAAGCTGACATTCCAACAAGTACAATACAGTAATGGCTAAATTGCACATGCAAGTCTGGAAAAGTGGAGTCTTTATTTCTTAGAGACAATGGAGCACATTATAAAGCAAATAGCTTGACAGTAATTTATCCCTGTCTGTTTTTAGTGAAGACCCATGTGTTTGAATAAGAACTTTCTTCATTGTCTCTAGGAGCTCCTCTTTTAGATAAGTCACTGGATGGATTCATAACCTTATGGCTCTGTTGCAAGAAAATGGATCATGAGAAGGAGAGATGGAAATGGCCCTTGGGGTCATATTTTTATCTCAGCAGCACTGGTGTTAATCCAAAGTAAAAGTGAGCAGAATCTATCCCATTGTGTAATTCAGTTCATTCCCTTGTCAATAGAGGATCATTTCCTGGAGTGGATTTTCAAGCTATTTGTCTGGCATAGCTGAGATGTCACTGAACAACTCATTTTCTGGCACTTCCTCTGGAATAGTAGTCACCAGACAAAGAGAATGTCTGTGACTTCAGAAGCAAGAACCAGCAAAATGTGCTTTCTACAAACCACGTTTTTACCTCTCAGTGTGTGAACACACCATTGCACCTGTTATTCCACTCTTCACCTTGCTATCAGCACTGCTGAGAGATCTCAGCTGTCTAAACAGCAAATAGCTTACCTGTATCAGTATTGCAAAACATACCAGAGCACACAGCCACAGCCTCAGATGATGGTATTAGACAGAGTGCCTTTGGGTTTTGAAACCCAAAAATTTGCTGCTTCACAAGAGTTCTACAGAAATCACAGAATTGTAGAATAGTTTGGGTTGGAAGGGACCTTAAAGATCATCTCCTACCAACCCCCTTTTCATGTGCAGGGTCACCTTCCACTATCCCAGCTTGCTCAAAACCCCACTCAACCTGGCCTTGAAACACATCCAGGGATGGGGCATCCACAGCTTCTCTTGGCAGCCTGTGCCAGGGCCTCACCACCCTCACAGGGAAGGATTTCTTCCCTATATGTAATCTAAACTTATTCTCTGTCAGTGTGGATCCATTCCCTCTTCTCCTGTCACTATATCCCTTGTCAGAACTCCACTCCTTCTCTCTTGGAGCCCCTTTGGGTGCTGGAGGCTGCTCTGAGGCCTCCCCAGAGCCTTCTCTTCTCCGGGCTGAACAACCCCAGCTCTCTCAGCCTATCTCCATAGTGGAGGTGCCCCAGCCCTCTGATTCATCTTCGTGGCCTCCTCTGGATCTGCTCCAGCAGCTCAGTGGTCCTTCACATGCTGGGGTGCAGCAGTGCAGGTGGGGTCTCACAAGGGAAGAGCAGAGGGGCAGGATCCCCTCCCTTGCCCTGCTGGCTACTCTGCTTGTCATGCAGCCCAGGACACGGGTGGCTTTCTGGGCTAATTTTGGAAATTCTTGGTCAAATTAAGACCAAAATAATACACAGGAGGCCCTGAAGGTCTGAACTTAATGGAATAAAAATTGTGAAAATTTGGTTGTAAGTTGTTATGTGATTATGAAATAGTAAAAGCTTTAAAAGTTCATTTATTTGGAAATTTCTGATCAGATCAATTAATTATTTTAATTTGATGAGCTAGTTGTTTAATGATAATAATCACTGAGAAACCCAGTTAATAGCTGTTAAAAGCTGTTATTTTTACTGCTACTCATCCACATGGATTTCAGTGTGGTTGGAAGCACAGCTCTGAACTGAGAACCTGCTGCACTTTAAGACAGGCTCTCAGTGTCCAAATTGTCCAGTACTCTGAAATGCAAACTTGTGGCTACAGTGACAACAGGAAATTGAAGATAAATTAACAAATAAACACCAAAAATAGATTTTAAAAAATGGTTTTGTCATCATTCTTCTGTAAGTTCTGTCTGCTGATATATTCAGGGTCTTTGAGTGACAGGATTAATCCGGTTTCAGCTCTGCCCTGTCTGGGACCAGTCTTAAGATCTATGGGAAAACAGTTACCTTTGAAACTTCCACACATTTTCTATATTTGGTTTAAGCTAACTGGCAGATTCAAAGAATATTAGATGGAATAGATAGCACACTCACCCCAGTTCTGTTTTGTATATTTTCTATTAAGAATTTGGGCTAAAAAAACCTAGCAAATTGCCTTAAGCCAGTTAAATAATGGGGCCAAAACCCCCAGTTCATAGTCCTTAAAGTCAGAGGATTTAAAATCTTAGTCCTTTTCACTTGCTCTATTTATCCAGCTTATTTCCTAACACGACTTCTTATAACTTCCCCTAGAGACTAACAAAAACTTCTCTGCTGGGATGTATTTAGCAACATGATCAAGCAGGAACATGGAATATTTGGTTCCAGCTCCCCCCTGCTATTAGGAAGCCACTTTACCTCATCTGTTCCATTTGTAAAATGGTGATAACGGTTGTGATATCCTTTGTAAATATTTTATTTATGACAAGCGCTTTGTAAACACCAAATATTATTGTACTGTTTGTAGGATGGAGCTCCATCCCACCACGTCTGTATTTTTTGAGAAGTTAAGAAACATGTTGGGTGAGTGTGGGCACTGAGAAAATCTGAACATCCTTCTAAAGTTTCTGTGCATGATTTTGTGATTCGGTAGGGGTGTGAGGGGGGAAAAAAGCCTAAAGGAGGGAGCAAATCTGGTAACTGCAGACAGCTGGCCACCTGGGGTTTTACAGGCTCTGATTCTCTTGTTCTGGAATCTACTGCCTTACGTTTTCTGTCTTAAAGTTCCAAAAGGCCACAGTCCATCATGGATGTCCAAGACCTGTTCTACTTGAAGCAATATAAAAGAAAGGATCCGAGCTGCTGAAATGGCTTTCTCCATGTGGTGTATGTTGCAGTTGTTCGCAGCCGGGTGATAGATTGGCTGTTTCCCCACCAGCGAAACCTCCCAGTCCGAGGCTCCCTGAGACACACTGGCCTCCAGGTGGGGGACCAAGCAGGACACCGACTGTTTCCATTTTTGCAACCCTTCAGCAGTTTCCGATTCCCTTTTTGTTCACTCTCCAGGAGGTCACACGGCTGGAAAGAGAGAGAGAGAATTTGTCTCACAGCTCT
This sequence comes from Oriolus oriolus, assembly GCA_013400235.1. Lineage (NCBI taxonomy): Eukaryota > Metazoa > Chordata > Aves > Passeriformes > Corvidae > Oriolus > Oriolus oriolus. The sequence continues at coordinate 2,951,341 of VXBT01007138.1, read as the reverse complement.
ATTTAGACCTAAGCCTGGTTAGTAGAAACAGCATTCCTCACAGTTGCAGGATAATGTAACATCATAAATAGAGCTATCAAGAATGTCAGGCAGCCTTTGTGGTTGTCAGAGCAGTGATGTTAAAAGAAAAGGGGTTTTTTTTCTTTTTTTTTTTTTTCCTAAATAGCTTTCCTCAAACTGTCAGGAGAGCACCTGGTGAAATGAAGCTTTGCTCTAGCTGTGTAGCTTTTGTTCTTATAAATGATTTAAGTAATAAATATGATGAAATAATTACATAGAAAAATAACAACTTCATTTCCATCAGAACACTAAGGGGTGGTTGTGATTCTTCAAAATGTCTTGAATACTTGAGAAAATAATTGCAGCTGGGATACAGCTGAAATACTCCACACAGTATCCCAGTATCTGTGGATAGCAGAGGATGTGTAGTACCTGAAAAAGCAGGGGGAGTGAAGGTTAGATGCTCATGCTAATTATCCTGGAGATGGTTGATTGGGAATGAATCACCTCTCATCTCATTAGCATTCAGCAGCACAACTGCTGGATGAAAAGGAAACAAACACTTGGGATTGCAAGGAGAGGTAAAAGGGGCCGGTTTCTCTGTTGATGGTGGTTTTATAAGGAATTCACTGGAGCTTGGAATGATTTATGTGTGCTGAAGGCCTGGCCTTAAGGAACCAGCTGGAACAAAAGTTAGATCTTAAGGGGGCTGTGAGGTGCCCCTGGAATCTCTGAAAAAGCAAGCAGTGGGTTTCTGGCTGCCGGAGGCCTGCCCACATCTGTGTCTGATTTATCAATAAATAGATCGTTTGGTTGCTTTCTACAAATGTGAGGGAAGAGGACCATAAGACTTACAGCGTTCGCTTTACTGGCCTTACTGTTAAATCCTCAATCCCAGCCCCACAGGTGTTTGTTCTTAATTCTCCCCACAGGAGGTGGTTTTGGCTAAAGAGGCAGCAAGGGTAGAAACAAGGTGCTTGCTATTATTGCTAATTACTCCTGTTTGGTGCCTTGTTATCTCTAACTGGTGGCTGTGCATTTAACGAGGATGAGTCTCACCCACCCCACTCTGTAATGCCACCTTGTGCCTGTTGGCCTCAGGATGTCAGGGGAGCACAAAGCCAGGGGGAATTTCAAGACCGGTGTTGGACCTGCTGTGATACCTCTGGAATAAAGGTAAAGAAAATATTAGAATAATTTTGTTTCTCTCCTGCTGGTAAGCAGGTTCCCCATATTGATACCTCTTTCCCTTCCTGTTGTAAGCTTATAGAGGCCAGGAAAAAAGGGTCTTCCTTGGTGGCTTTCAAATACCAGTGAATGAACCTCTCACTGTGACCTGCTTCTCTAGGGCACAGTCTGATGTGACTCAAACCAGAAGCAAAAGAAATTTCAACTGTTTCTTTTTTAATAGTGTTGAATGGTATTTTTCTCTTTTCCAGACTTGGCAGTGAAGCCGCTCTGGAAGCGTGTTTTGGGTTACTTGGAGTGGTTTTCTAGCTCTGTAACAGCTATTCTCAATAGGCTGAAGGCTGGGACAGAGCATTTGTGGGTGGTGTATACCACAGAATGTTTCTGTTGACATAAGATACAGAAATGGTCTAAGTCTGGTTTACAGCATGAAAGGCTGTAGTTAAGGATACAGAAGTATGGCAGGACTCATCCACTGCCACAGGAGAGCTCTGTCTCTATAAAATTTTGGTGATCAAGGTTTTGCTAGCAAAATATGGAATGCTTATGTGCTGGAGTGAGAAAATGATTTTTTAGGAATGTTTTCATGCTGAGAAAGGAGGTATAATATATGTGTATGCTTCTGTAGGAGAGTTTGAGTGTGACTAAGAGACAGCTCTGCTCTCTTATGGCATCTGTGAAAGGTCAGGAGCAGCTCACACCCTCAGGGCTCAAATACACTTTGTAGACCAGCCACGAGCCTCTACAAAGGGCAGTAGCCCACAAAAACTGATGAGTTACAAGACAAGAGGATGCAGTTTGGTGCCTTGCATATTGAACAGCTAATGGAGAGCCCAAATGCTTTTTATTGGACTTTCTTATTTTCTCTACAGGTAAAGATAGACTTTTGTTTGCTGTCCTGATTCCCCAAAGTCAATCCTTTCTTTAAAAGTTGTGAATAATACAACTAAACATTACGGATTTGTAGGGTTAGCAGCATTGTTGGAGGTTAGCACAAAAGTGTCAGGAGCTTAATAGCAGATCTGTAAGTGATACAATGCCTAGGACAAACACTGCAATTGTTGGAATTTGTAGCAACATCCTAAATAGAAATTATTTCATGGATATAAAGATAAATTCAGGCATCAACAGATGTTCTTAGTTTCTGCTGTGAAGTTTTTACAAATAGTACCTGGCTGTAATTTACTATAATGTACTAGAGTGAAAGCAATAAAATATGAAGGGTTTTTTTCCCATCCTTCCAATATCCTTCTTGCTAAGGTCAGTAAACCTGGTGGGTTTGTGATTATAGCAGGGATATATAGGAGTGAAAATATTGTGGTCATATTCATGCTTTGTTACTAATTAAATGAATCACAGAGCTCTTTCTTGAAGAGCAGGAAATCCTTTTGTGAGGATGTATGTTCTCAATACAGAACAGCAATTAGGGCATCTTTCCTTGTTCCTCCTCTTTCTCCTCCTCTCCTTTTGTCATTCCCCCTTCATTTTGTCTGAAAGCAATTTCCTCTTAATTAAAAATACTTCTTTTCCAATTGAATCCATGATGTCAGTATAGCTTTGGTCTGCATTGTTTGGGTTAGTTAACCTTTTAGAAGGGAATGGGAATTTGAAGGTGAGGGAAATATTTTAACTGGGCCTTTTAGGGGATTTTGGGAGATTGAGCTATTTAAGGTCTCTTGCTCAAAACTCCTGCCTCTTGATGCCTGACTGGCATGGTAGAGACTGGTTTTGGAGCAGTATTACCTTCTTGACTACTGTGTAAGCTTTGGGGGCTGCTTGTAGATATTGTGGACTGGGTTTGCGTGCTACCCATACATGGCCTTTCTTTCAGTCACTGTCACTGCAGCTCTGGAGCATCTGTGGTGTTTGGCTGTGGCTGCACAACTGTGTTTTCCTCTGACATGGGCATGTAAGAGAAAGATGATTACCTTACTCTAAGATGCGTCCAGTTTCTTGATGCACAAGCGTGTGCTTTCTTCAGAGATGTATTTGTGACCATGTACTTGCAAGAGGATCACTTCTTTCCTTGGATGATTTTTTTGGTCCCATTTTATTTCTTGTCTGTGGGAATGGTCATGCACAATGCTCATGGAGAGGTGAAGTGTTCATGCAAATGTCGTACAAATCCAGAGAACAAATTATCTAACCAGTTGCATGTCACGTACAGAAAAACAGTACCTGTGGCAACTCAGCAACCCATGCATGAGAACTCAGAAAACTAAAATGCTATTTCAAAATGAAGCGGGTCAATCTGCCTTTGAAAAAGGAGGCTGCTTGCACTAAAGTGGCTAAAAATGTCAGATAAATTGATCACTGCAAATGTTTGCCCTGCTCTAACCTTATTTTCTTGATCACATAACTCCCATTACTGAATTTTTATGAAAACTTAGTGCACACTTTTAAATGAACTTACTGCTTGAACCGGGGGCTGTATCTTTCATTAGGAAGTCATCCTTCAGTTTAAGACAGTTAGCTCTGACCACTTCTCATCATAAGATGAAATTCTTCTCATTCCTTTATCAATCTGCACATTCTCTGCTGGTACGGTACTGTTACTCACCCCACAATGGGGGCAAAAAAGAGAAAACGAGAACTGACTGCAAATGGTGTTCCTTTATTGATGGGAAACAGCAACTCGGATTCCAAACCCCTGCTATCTTAATATTTTTTTCTTTTCCCTTGTGGCTTTATGCAACATCTACTGCTCTTTTAAGCCCCACAGGGGAAATAATGAGTGGTGGATATGGGATTTGCACTGGATACAAGCTGTATCATGAAATAACAGGATGGTGCTGCTATGAGGAATAGGACATCAAGGTGAAAGCAGGGAGATGAGAAGGGATTGGTTTTTTTGAGCTTGCACAGGAGGTGTGTGCTGTGATCTGTGAGGCTGAGTACCCCAGTTATTTAGACTCTGCTGCCTTATAGAGCAGACAGCTCTGTGATATGCAGAGTAGTGGTCTCAGTGCTGAAGCCTGGAATTAGCAAATATTGACCAGTGCCTGGTCAATACTGTGGCTCTGACTTAGTCAGTTGCCTTCAAGTCAGTAAATACACACACATTCTTTCTCTATTATGGTTAAACTCTTAGCAGAGGCAATATCAGCTCCTGTCACCTAGGTGCAATTGCATGACAGTAAGCTGTGAAGCACATAATCTACGCTTTTGTTTAGCTGTTGTTGGTTTTTATGTGGAACAGTTTAGTGTTGTAATTAAAACTGCAAGGAGAGAAAGCAAAATATTGTAATTCTGCAGATATGTGGGAAACTAGAGACATTTCACAGTGTAAGTCACTTTGAACTGACTCAGTTTTGTTGCTTGTGGATTTTGCTGAGCTTGTCAAATAGAGAGAAATGATGTTTAAAACCTTAATGGTGAAGCAGCTGGGAATTGCTAGGCAACGTAGTAGTTTCCTACATACAGTGTCATATCACTGCAATGGCTTTTTCTATTAGAAATATCTTTTAAGAGTTCACCAAACCAATTTTGGAGTTGCAAACACAAACTTAAATCCGGCAAGGTCATCTTCTATTGCTGTGATTTCAAAAAAATATTTCTATCTATGTTTTAAATTAGGAGGATATATAAGTAATGAATGTCTTATGGGGAAGAAGATATCCTTAGCTTTTTTCCCAATAAAATGGGGAAAAAAGCAACTTCTTTTTTGGAGGGGAAGGAGTGCTAATAAAACTTGGCTTACAGAATTGATAAGTTTGGTATGAGAATAAAAAACTAGGCACTGAATACAGCAAATCATATGCTGCACTTGAAGAAATATTTAAATGACTCCTGAGAAGGATGTGAAGTGAAGCATGGTTGGGTGCTCAGCTCAAAGAATTTAGTCAGGACTCTTTAACCTCCATTCCAGAGTGAAGTGACTTTGTCTCTGACCTTGGGCCATTTGTTTGGTTCATGACATAAGATATTTGGAGACTCTACTCATTCAAGATCATGCATATTGACTGACTCCTGCAGTCACACAGGGCTGTGCAGATGTTAGTCCTCGCGACATAAATGTGCAGAAAGCTGTGTATTTTTTAGGGTTTCTTACAGGGACACTCCTGTGAGTCAGTGCTGCCCATGCTGACATTACACTGTCAGCAGTGGGCACTCAAGTAAGCAGGCAGCAACTGAGAAGGGGAGGAAAGCATTAATACTCAGTTATAATGGGCTTAATGCCCTAAAATTTATGTAAGTTAGATTCTTTTAGATATGTGTTTCCAAGTTTCTGGGTTGAGCTGAAAACGCTGGGCTCAACTGGGAAGAAAAAATGTCAGTGAAGCTTCTTTCGTCAGCTTTGGAAAGCTTCACCTAGACTGCCTTACAGAGAAGATGCCCTCTAAAGCTGTGTGTCCAGGATTTTTGAAAAGAGTTTAGTCTTCCCTTTGCATTCAGGGAATGACAAGGGCTGAAGCCCCATATGCAAGCTGGGATAGCTTTAGGGGCAGATGAATAAATATCAGGCTCCTGAATCCTTAGGTCTTGCTGTTTCACCATTGACTTAGACCTTGTAGACCTGTCTGAGTGGGAGGAAATGGAACAACTGCATTAAGCTTCCATCTCTGACTTGAGCTCCATGTTTTACAGTGGTGGATCCCAAGCTAAAAGTTAACACCAGGTATTTCAGAGAGGGAGGTGCAAGAAACTGATCAGAGGCAGGTGCTAGGAGGACAAGCTTTGGTGTAGAATTATTGCAGGCTCCCCTCTGAAAAGGTAGTGAAATTTGGGGTGGAGAGCTCCACATTGCCTGATTCCCAGTGTGTGCTGGGGAGGGAAAATGAAGAAGATGGGGGAAGAGAGACTGCCAAGAATTGCTGTTTTAGAGGAGGTGCTGCATTTTCATCCTCTTGGTAGGGCATTTGGAAATTATGTCAAAGCCCAGCACAGACTGACAGGTATTGCCTGCAGCAGCATCACCAAGCTTTCAGTTCTGGCTCGAATGTTTTCATAACTGCAGCTCCTCCTGAGTCATGAGAAATGTGTGAAATATATGCATGGAAGGTCAATGTTTGAAAACACATACAGAGAGCACCATAATTATCTGAAGGTAAACTGCCAGATATTGTGATGGAGTGTTTTAGCAGGCTTAATTCCTGAACTGACACACTTAGGTTGCTGATCCCATTTATATGAGCAAAAATCTGAATGACTGTCTCCTGTCCAAATTTACACAGCCGGAATTTTATTATTTTAGAAATGTGCTGTAAGGTCCCCTAGGGAGGAACATGATTAAACTTTGTACTTGGGTAAAACACAAAGCATTATTATCTCCTCTTTGAAAGGTTCCACTAATCTCAGGACTTCAGCATGGAACTAAATTTAGAAAGTCTGGATGCCAGTGGAGGCGGTTCATGTTTTCTTTAGACAGTGACAAACAGTATATTCTCAATCACTGCCTCGGGTCAGAGTTCAGCTTTCATCTTGCCTCTGGTCAGAGGCTGGATGACATCCTGAACAACTGGCTCCTTGTGGTTTATGATGCCAACTGACAGTGGAGTAGTTTACTATATGATCTACAGCCTTTAATTGTCTGGAGAGACATGGAGTTGAAGTTTGATAAGCAATTCAGGATAAAAGAATAACTGCTGCAGAGAAATGAAGAGGAGGCAACACAGGACAGAAACAGATGTGTTTATTCTGAGTGCTCTAACTGCTCTTTAAGCCTGATCTAGAGGTCCATGGTGAAAAGAATGAGGGAATAGAAACATCACTGCCATTGTATAGGTTTTGTCAAAAGGAAACTCAGCTTATCTGGACTTTTAGGTTAAAGGAGCGTGCTGAAATTGAATGCTTAGAAGCTTATGAATTAACTTTCCTAGTGTGAGCAAGCATATATTTGTGTATACAAATCAATAAAGAGAATCAAGATTTGCATAGCCTATTATAGGCATGAGCTAGACCTAACAGCTTCATAAAGTGAAAGCTGAGGCAAAAATGTTACATTTGCACTAAGGCCACCCTCTGTTCCCAGTGGTATTGATGTCAAAATCAGTGCCAAGCAACTTGTTTTCAGTCTCCTTTATAGAGTCCTTGACTTCCTTGTTATTCAGTTTGCCCTCTTCATAACAAGAGGCTCTGCTGACTGCTCAGGAGACAAGCTAAACATCCACAGGCCAGCAGAGAGCTTGCAGTGGTTGCAACAACAGCCACTGCAGTCCCTGAGATACTTTTGCTGTACTTTGACACAAACTGGACTTCAGCTGTAGGAAACCTGTGACCTTCATCAGTTGATTTATAAAATCAGAGGGCAGGTGTTTAACCAGAAGGAGTTTTATTATCAAAAAAACTGATATGAGAGGATTTCAGACTATGGTATTCTGGGCTAATCTGCATTTTTGTAGGGGAATCCTTAAAAATTTTACTTAAAAATCAAGTATTATGTGTAAAATTAAAATATCCCTGAAAGTTGTCAAGTGGATGTGGGGATAGAAAACCAGCTCTGAGTCCTGTTGCTTAATAGAAGAGTTAGATTTTCACTGGTAAAGATATTAGTTCTTAATTGTAAATCCTCTGCAGGTGGCTCTGGGATGTTTTACCTGCTCCTAAGAATTGCCCAATGGCTCTGACCCCACTGGGAAATCTGGCAACAAACCAGAGATGGGTGGAATGAGATCTGACTGGTAAATGCTTTTTGATTTACAGCTTGTCTATATTACCTGTACTTTGGGCAGGCAGGGTCACAGAGAAGAGAAAGAATGCTGCCAAGTAGAGTAAGTATTGCTGAAGAATATCTTGGAGAGAAAAGGGAGATTTTTAGCAATGATTTTATGCATCAAATTGGCAAGATTTAAAGTGATGTCATTACTAAAAGTGACCCTGAATCGAGTTTCTTTGAAATGAGGTTCTATTCTTGCTTTGAGTTGGATGAAAATTATTATACAGAAGAGCTGTTAGGAAGAAAGGAGGGTTTACAACTGAAGTTTAGTGGCAGTAAGATTTCTGTCCTGTTGGCCTCCCCTTTAGAGACATGGATTGTGTAGTCTCACTGAAGTGGGTGAAATCCTGCTTTCTTCTACCAATCCTCATAAGATACTCAGACTGAATTACATCCTTTTATCTAATGTAGAACCAAAAATACAGAATACATGGACCAAAATAAGTAAGTGGTGATGAGTACAATCTAAAATTCTACACTCCATTATTTATTGAGTGTTTCCCTCAGATCTGAAGGTAAATGTGGCTGAACACAGATGAGAAGTCAGAGATGTTTGTGTGTAGTAAATGGGCAACGATTTTCTTGGTACCAGACCACACTTTGGCTGTTTTTGTCATGGCTGGTAAGAAAGAGGGGCTCTATAAACCTCAGACCTGCCCAAGTTCATGCAGGTGTTGCAGAGCATGGTTTTGTTCCCAGAGATGTCTTGCCTTGCCCAGAGTACTGTGCAGAGAGAGTTAGAACTCCAGAAGTTCTAACTTACACTGGAGTAAGCAATGCTGAGAGTCTGAGAAATGCTCCTTTCCTGGATGTTCCAAAGAGGCTGCTGGAACTGAAGGCTGCAAGAGTCTCACCAGCTTCTGGACCAACCAATGCTAAATCATAGGTGTGCACAATCTTTTCAGGACAGGTGCAAGGTGACTCTGTCAAGAGGCCCTTTAACTGCATCAGCCTGTGCCTGCTATGAAGAGAATAAGAGGCTGCTGAGAGGGAGCTTTAGTAGTGGGAGTTGTTGTGTAACTTCCAGCAGTCTCAGAGATGGGTGAAATGGCTTCACCTCTGTCTTTACACCTACCTTTCCCCACTTATCCTCTGCACAGGAAATTGGCCTATATCATCTCTTACCTTATATATCTGAAGAGTGTAACAGCTGGTGTGTGGGTGTGAGTCTTGAGCTCCTCTAGGCATTCCTATTTACCTTTTCTCTCTGTTTAAGTAAGCAGTTTTCCTTCTCACCCCTGCCCCAATTGTTTGCAATCTGAGAATCTGTTTAAGATTGGAGCCAAGATCTTCAGATTCTGAATTGCTGCTATGAACAAAGCTCAGAGCCAAAGGATACTCTGGAAAGGCTGTTTTTCACATGCTTATAATTTTGGAAAAATAAGAGAGAAAGCAGCAAAAACCCAATGGGAATCAGGGGCAAAACTAAATTTAAAGACAGTCCCCTCTGAGAATATGAACAATAAACATAAAAAATATGATATGCAGGTCAAGATCATGGCACACTTTTAACCACTTAGCAAACATTATTAGCAATGTTTGAGCCCAGAACTTCCACTGTCAGTTGCACTCCTTCCCCCAGTGAATTAGAAATATTTCACAAAGGCAGGGAAGTGTTATTGCTGTTTTCTACCTGAGTAAGCTGATGCAGAGAGGTGAAGGCTGAGGGTTTTCAAACTTGGCTGTCCAGTGGGAAATCTCCTGTGGGAGCTGCAGATATGTAACAGCTGAGATTGCTTCAGGTGATGTTCATGCCAAAGCCTCGTGGCTTGCATGAGTGTTAGAGCAGGTCTTTTACTTGGGTGCTTCATAAATACGCAGTAGAATATTCTGACTGAAATTTTGCCATTCCTGTTCATCCACTTTCTCAAGTGAGCTTCATTCCTTTCCTAGAAATGGCAAAGTATTGTCATTACTGAACTACAAAAGGCTCCATTGCCATCAGACCTAAAAAGTCAGTAAAATGGAAGATGCTTGCATTAATGAAAATCACCTGCTAGCAATTAAAACAATACTTTCTAAGCAGAATAGCTGAATGTGCCATTGATTTAATGATCCTTGGCAGTGACTGTTTAGCTGGATTTACAGGAAGCCTCACATGACATTTCATTAGTATCACAGTGAATTAACTTTATGGCAGTGTAGTGCTTAATCCAATTTAGACTTGGTATTATTAACGATACTACCAGGGAAATAGTTTTTAAGGCAATTAAACAGCAATATGTAATGTTGCCAAGCATCACTACTGATATCCGATGGCATCGCAAAATAACACATTTTAAACGGGAATTGAAAATGGGAAGATAGCACTTCCTGGTGATTTAATCCTTTGCACTTGGAAGACTACCAAGCCACATAAAAACCAGATTCTAGAAGATAACTTTTGAGGGAGTGTAAGTAAATACATTCATCCTCCTGCTGGCTGGCAGCTTCAGCCACATGCAGTGCATGTGTTACCTCCAGCAAATGGTGCTTGGGTAACAAAGGGGGTGGGATGGTGGGGGACAAGTCCTCTCAACAAAGCCAAATCTAATGGCAGGTTAGAACCAACCAAAGCTTTCCACACTGAACATGAACTGTTAGAACACCTAGGCTCAGGCTGGTGCAGACTGTTGCAGTCTCACAGTATTTGTGTAATGACTTCATAGCAGTAGATATCTTAAGTAGTGACCTCAGACTCCAGGAGAATATCCTTGAATAAAAGACTGGCTCCTTTACTTGTGTCTGTTAGTATTGCTCAGTAGCAGGTGAGTGTATAAGAGGTCAACCCAAAACACAGTGATTGAAAACATTGCTGCTGATGTGAATTCCTTGGGACCAGGAATGGGAACAGGTGTTTAGGTTTTTTTGTTTGTTTTTTGGGCTCCTCTTTCCATTTAAATGATTCTAGCATCAATTTATATGAAGTAAAACAGAACGACAGAACAGGCTCATTTTGAACAAAATCCCTGTTCACATCAATTGTAATTTTGCCTAATATAAGACAGCACCCATAATTATCCATAACAGCAAGGAACAATGGATTGGACCAAGTGAAGTGACAAGTGCATTTTAAGAGATCGTAAAATTCCCATTTGCAGGCATCATTGTGTTAATACCCCATGACCAATAACCCATATCACCATATACAGAAGTATTATTAAACTATGGTTTATGAGGTGGGCTGCATTGTATGGTGGACTAGCTAAGAGATCATGCATTTACATGTTGTTCTGGTTATGTTCTAATTTTGTTCACTGTCTCAGGCTTTTTTATTTAAGTTCCAGGAAAAACACTGAGATCTGATGGATAAATGTGGGACACCTTAATGTCACTGTTTTAAGCAACAAACTGTGGGCTCTCTTGAGACAGTTTCTTTTATCATCTTGATGGATTTAAGTTTTATTCTAATTCTGTTCCTTCTTAATGTTTGACATACAGAATTCTACAGATGTGTTTAAGTGATGCATTAGTTCTAAAGATGATTCTTATGCTAATCCTATTTGTTTCTCTCCTTGGTATTTATAGCAATGGCAAAGTACGTTTCACTTTATTTTATGGCATCAAAATGTAGTAGGGAAAGGAAATAACTTGTCTGCACCCTTTACACTCTAGTGTTTTACTGCCTCCACCCATGTGCCAAGGACATGTGCTGTACTGTGTCATATCATTTAGTTTTATTTCCATACAGTGATTTTCCATATCACAAGTACCTCCTGCCTGTTTGATTTTGTGTAGGCACCCTAATTTGTATGTATGGTTTTGTTTTGGTTTTTCTCCTTTAACTAAGGAACAGAAGTCACTTTTCTGTAACTTCAGTATGCTGGAATAGATCACTTTCTATGCTGTGACTTAAATTGAGTAGCTGATACTAACAGAAACTTATATAACTGAAGTGAGAAGTTCAAAGCAAACAGTGTGAGTTATTCCCATGATGTGATGTTAAACTGTGGCCTTCCCTACTGAAAGTTTAAGTGACTATGAAAAAACTTACATGGTTTAAAAAGGAGATTCACGTCATTCATGAAAGAAAAATCTCCCGAGAAAAACCAAATGCAAAGAAAGTGCCTCAGACAGGAGAGTCTTACTGCACAAATTTCTGTGAGTGTTAGTGGATATTTCAATGCATGTTTTCCCTTTTTCTGTACTGTTCTGTGGGCATCTACTGTGTTTTGGACTGTTTTGATCTCTCAGCTCCTATAGTCTTACCTTTTTTATTATGTGGCTAGACTGAAGGGGGAATGTGCGTGAAATGTGTGTAAGCCAAGATGAACCAAACTTACTGCTGGTGATTACTGAAACTGAAGTTCTTCCCCCTCCTGGTTCAAAGGCCCTCTAAAACCCAGTTCAGGCTTTGCTTACCCTTGTTCCAGAGGCTGTGCAGGCCAGAATGAAGTGCAGTTACTTGAAGGTTGTTGTGGTCTGTGCTTGCTTGCTCTGATATAATTGATGACATATGCTCTGGACCTCAGTAATGAAGCCCTGAGGAGACTGAGCAAAGTACTTGGGGGTGAAGTTTCTGCTCATGAAGTAATATTAATGTGTGTGGAGTTATGTACAGAGCACCGGGAGGGGATTTGGGGAGAGCCTTCTGCAACTGTGGACCCTACAGATGTGCTCTTTGCCCCTGATATACAGTGTGTGTTAATGTGGGACCTGTTATGAGGAGATTGTTTTGGAGAGTGAATAGGATAAATAAGGAATGTAACAATCCCCTGTAACCTGTAAGCAATGTTAAACTACCCCCTCTTGGGTGTTAGGGCTGGGGAAAACCTTCTGCATAAAGGGGCTGAATTTTCCTTTCTAATACCCCTTTCGTGAGGTGAGAAGTCCACACAGCAAAGAGTTAACCTTAAGGATGATCATAACTCCATAATGAGTTCTGTTGAATGTCTTAATTTCCTTTGTACCTCTGAAAGCACAGCTTTTATTGGCATAAAAGTTGTCATAAAACAAATCGAATCCTTCAGTTATGTTAGATAAGTATTTCATTAATAATGGTCAATTAATGTATCAGCGCAGCACAATAATGGTGTCTGAGTTTGTTACAGAAACATGACTTCCCCTCTTTGTAAAATGCTTTTGTTCTTGGAAAGCCAAACCATTTGTGTTGAAGCAGTGGCTGACATGCTGAACCCAAGCTGTGCTGTCACACCCCACGTTCCTGTGCTGACATCACTGGAAGGATGTGGGAGGTGTCTGAGGACCTGGACTCTTGCACCTTATCCTCTTGTAGGTTTAGCTCTCAGGTACATGAAGTCCTCTGTACTTTTCCAAGGGGGGGGGGTCTGTGGCCTGCAGTTGATTTAAGGGTGGGAAGTTGTTGCAGCCTGTTGCCAATTTGGCCAAGGAATTTATGGATCTGAAATCCCTAAACAGTTGCAAAATCCTAGAAATTACAGATTTCTACATATATATAAATACAGGAAAGGCACTGTGAAGGATCATTTGAACACACGCGCCAAAGCAGGGTTGTTTTGTGCCGTTAATTCTCCAGTGTTTTGTCCAGACAGATTTTGAAAAGCTGTTATGTGATGTTCCCAGTCAGTGCTAAGGAATATTGTATTCCATGACACTTCAGGGTATGCTGCTTCAAACCTGTGAAAAAGCATGTATTCACATAACACATGTGTGTATCAAAAGGGTGTGCTGTTTTTCATGGCTTTTCAGAAAAAACAACCCCTTTCCAATACTAATGAACTTCTCCCACAGCCACTACTCGTGCTTGGGAGTTAAATGATATTTGAGATGATATCTCAATAAATAAATGATAAATGAGAGCTTTGGAATGTATGAACACTAAAATGATAATGTTGCTAGGGTATTTCAAAGGCTGTATTTCAGAATTTGAGCTTGTGAGCATCTCACCTTTTTTTCTTCACAATATAATGTAGGCTTAAGAACTAGAAACTCACAGAAAATATGTGTGGGTGGGGGAAAGATCTGGACATCCTCTCCTTCTGCCTGGGTGGTAGAAGTGCCTGTGGTACAGGAGAGGTTGATGTTTTATGAAAGATAGCTTTTTGGAGTAGGAGTAAAATTTCAGGGGAGGTCTCTTGCAGCTATAATTCTGTTTGCATCCCATGTATCTCTGCAAGTTTTTATGCCTAAATCGTAACTTAGATTTAACATTCTCTGTCATTGATGGTTCTGAAGTTGATAGTGTCAAATTCACTGGTCTTGCTCTTGGTACAAAGACCAGGAACTTTCTTTGCCTAGAGAATGTTGTTCCTCTGCCATAAAAGAGGACCAGCAACTTTCTTTTGTCTGAAATATATGTATTCTTTATTTTTTTGTTTGTTGGGTTATTCACAAAAAAGTCTGATTTTCAGCTTTGTGACTGAGTTTCAGATGTCAGCCTATCTTGTTACTGTAGAAATTATTTAAGCAGGTAAAATATTTTCCAAAGGGACGGAAAAACCATTCTAATTCTCTGTTTCTAAAACTAAATGTCATTGCTCAAATGTTGATCTTTTATGCCGTAGCTTTATGAGCTTCTGCTTCCCTGCAGATGTCTAACCTCTCTAGATGCTGAATTCACACAAAAGAGATTGAAGATGCAGGTGCTATATGTGGAATGAGAAAACAAATATGAAATTCATTAAATTCCATTGTCTTCAACTAGATTTCAGTCAGATAATTGAATGCATGTAGCTGAACCCAAATTTTTAATCGGGTAATATTAGAAAGCTCACAGTCCAGCAAAATAAGTGTCATATTTCTGCACTGGTCCGTGGAATACCCGAACTACCGACTTTTGTGGTTTCAACCAAACTTGCAGTATATAAACCAGGCATATTTTTATTGAATCAGTAGGTATTTCAGTGACAGTGTGGTCCTTCTAAGGAAGCTTCAGCTTGTGAATATCTCCGAGCATGAGTTTGGTAGAAAAAGTGTCCTATATTAAATAGGTGAAATAATAAATGTACTGCTTTTGTTCTAGATAGGACTGCATAAAAATAAATCCAAGACAGTGAGACTTGGAGGGCTATTTCAGATGTTTCTTGCAGCGACAGCATAATTTCCTCATGCTACTTCTGACTCTTGCTATTGGCTGTGGTTCAAAAGCAACCCCAAAATAGCTATGTGGGAACCTGTTGCTTTAAGATTTGCAAACTTATTGTATTGTTCCCTGTTTGAGAGAGACAAATTCCCTCAAATATTTAAAACAATTATTTAGAAGAAGGAATAACTCTAGGGAACAGCTAGTGACTACGTAAGGAAGGTCATTTTGTTGAGCACTTTTTAACAGGAAATGTTGCAAAATAATTACTGTACTCTTTTGGTTGACTCAGGCTTGTTTCTGATTTACGCTTCAGAGGGATTAAGGCAGTGATCAGGGTCCTGCCTGTTGCTCCTAGGAGAAGGTTAGTACCGAGTCCTTTTGGGAAATTCAAGGAGAAACATTTTTTCCTGTGAAGGCATCCAAATATATTCTTGAGTAGGGAATGAATGATATAAGTACATACTGAGCTCCATCATGTAAAAGAAATTTGTTGTCTTACCCTTACTGCGTTGCCAGTCTGTTTGCCCAATAGGATGTTCAGTGAATAAATCTCTGTGGTAAAATGCCCACCAGTCTCTCCATAGTATGGGATCATTTGACCTAAGACTCAAACTCTGCATGGAGTTAGATGTAGAACACGAGTTGTATTTTGTACACCTGCTAGAGTCTCCTTGGATTCAATAAGCTCTAATTGGAGAGAAGTTTTCAAAAGTGTTAGCAACATCCTCTTGTGTCTTGTGTACCTACTCTCCTTCCACGAAGCAGGAACTAAACTGAACCTGACAGTTCAGAGATCACCCCAAACCATGAATTTATGACTGAAGCATCAGACCTGATGAGCAGTGTGAAGAGACAGAAGAGTTGCAAAATAATACTGTTTTATTTCAATGTCTTTTTTTTTTTTTATACTGCTGAATTTTTACTCGTTAAATGCACTGAGCCTTGTGAAAATGCCACTGAATAAGGTAATTGCTTGTAAAAATAAGGGGCTGTGTATTCCCCTTTTCACTGGGGAGAAATCACTTGATGCAAAAGTACCATAATTTGGCAGTGTGAATAGAGGGTCACTGTGGCTGAGGATGAGACAAACGACATTGGAAGCTCAGTGTTTACCCAGTTTTTGGGGTGGCTGAATTAAGTGTGGCTTCTTGTAAAGGTGTTTTTTGGATGGTGACACAGTAGGTACCAGAACTCAACAAAAGTCATTGTAGGCCTTTTTTTTTCCTGCTACCTAGATAAATAAGATGTGACACAGCTATTCTGATGCTTTGGACACTGGGATAGAGCAACTATTTTCCACTGTCAGTCACCTGTATGGTAGATTGTAACAACATCAACTTTGTGCCTGGTGAGCTGTGCTGAACCAGCCACGTCCTCAGCTTAATCCATTTCATTTTTAGGCTTTTCAGTTTTCTGGGTTCCATCAGCAAAACAGGCTTTTAGTTCCCTGGAAGTGGAGGCTGGTTCCAGGGGGTTGTGTGTGTGGAGCCTCCCTGCCAAAGCCTCTGGTGTGGCTGCATCTGCTCAGTGGCCTCGGAGCCTCTCACCCAGGTGCTCCCTTTAAAAACCTTTGCTGCCATGAAAAGAGAGTAGCTGACCATGGATGGGAAGGAAAATCCATCTATTTCTCAGGTGGTCTGGAAAAAAGCCATTTTGAAGTTGATGTGGCTATTGGAAGGACTCGATGGTTTGTTAGTGCTGTTTGAAGGCGTATCTTCTGTTTCAACAGAAGTTCCTGAGAGTTTCCTGCAACACTGCATCAGTTGGTTGTTTATTAAGGTCTTCATAGAGCTTAAAGGGAGACACAAAGCAGAAACACATTTGTCGTTTCAGTACTGCTGGGAAGTCACGATGATTTACAGAAAGAGGAGTACAGATAATTGCAGTTTGAGGCGAGCTTGCGTGTACCCCACAGAAGCTTCCAACAGACTGGAAAGGAAGTGCTGGCCTTGCTGAAATAAACAGCAGTGCTCCCACTGAGTTCAGTGGGGCCAGTGTTTTACCCAAAGAAAACATAAACCAAGCAAGAATATTGCCTGGGACTGAAAGAGAGGTGGGAAAATCTGAGTTCAAACACTTCTGATTCAGGTTTCCAAGCCCTAATACATAATTTAAGAAAACAAACTAAAGTACAAAAATGCTGTTTCTAGTTATTCAGTGAAGCTTTCTCTTCAGAGAATTTGCTACTCTCACAATATTTACTCCTAAACACAGTTCTCCCAGGCTTACAAAGACAAATGTCTGGCCAAAACCAATGGCAGTGGAGATCTAGTCTTGCCAGAGACTGGAGAATACTCCATGTGCAGACATGAAATCTGAGAATCATTCAACAAATTTCTGTTAAAATTCATGAGAAAGGAAACTTTCAGATTTCCTGCAGAGATGTTAATTAACTACTTCCTAGGACCTTGGCATGTTCTCAAAGTTCAGTGTCCAAACTCCCACTGACTTGAACAATAGAGTTCTAAGTCCTTTGAGGTTACTGTTATTTGAGAGAGAACTGAAAATTTCCTACCTTGCAAGATCTGAGTTCAGGGTCTCACACTCCTCTGACTTCCCCAGAATAGCTGGTCACATAAATAACACCTGAAACAGCCCTGAGCTGCATTCCTTTGAGTGCTTTAGGTGTTAGGGAAGTCATCAAATACAATAGGAAACACAAATTCCCAGCAGTTTAGCTCTGGCAGGTAAGTAAAAGGAAGTAAAGGATTTTTCAGAGTAGGTATTTCAATCTTTGCTCCCACCCTGCTCCCCAACTCTCTTTTGCTTTAAGCAATACACATTTTCTGTTAAAGATGTGGGAACTTGGCAGCCTGTTTAGGATTAAATTCCCCTTATTGCATTGCAGAAAACTCAGAAGTGTGCATGGTAGTACAAAGACAAACAAAAATGAGCGAAGCCCACTGGAAGGGATTTAATTCTTGAAGTAGGATTGAATCTGTTTAATTTTTGAAGCCCAAATTCGTGACAGGAAGAGGTGCAGACTGTATGTACTCAGGAGCGTTTTGGCAGAAGTGCTTTTGGGAGCAAACTGAGGATGTGGGTGGGAAGGGTGCAAGACTGGCAGGGACTGGTGTCACCAGAGAGCACAGCAACCCTTTTGGTGACCTTTTCTTCTTGTGGGAGTGTGTGGGCTCCTTCCACCCCAGACCTGCTGCCTGCCCGTGTGCTGCATCTGCCACAGACCTGCAGTCTCTCCTGGCTGTGGTCAGTGTGCTCTGGGTGCCTGAGCTGCACTAATTTTGACTTCTGAGGATTTATGTTGCTATTGCAACAGTGTCTGATTTTGTCTGGTTTCCTGTAAGGATGCGGGTGAGCTCTTCCTTCTTAAACCTCTTTGTACCAATGCAAGGGCGAACAAAGTGGGGAGTGGGCTAGAAAAGAAAGGAAGAGAAAAAGAGGAGTGGAAAAAGAAAGGCATAGACAGGACCATGGAACCTTCAGGTTCCTTGGAAATGTTTCTTTATTTTTCAAGAAAATTCATTTTGGTTCAGAGCGTATCTTTCTACCTGACATGGACGAACACAGGGAATATGTACAACACATACTTCGGTTCCTTCACGTGAAAAGCTTAAATCAGAAAAGTATTGGAAAGAGAGGACAGCTCATTACCTGTCACCTCTGTCTGCAAATAAAATACCTAATATATAGAAATTAAATCCTTCTTTCAGCACGGAACTTGTCAGAACAGTTTGTGCATTCCCCTGGTTTAGTCACAAAGGCTGGGGAGACCACATCCAATCACGGACTTCTACTCCACTGGCAGAGCCTCCCCTTTCAGTGCAGATGGGAATAAGAGATGGAAAACATTTTGTCTCAAACACAGGCATTTTTTAATATGCAGCTGCTGACAAACTTAAGCTCTAGTAATAGTAAGTTCCTTTTGGAAGACAGATCTACAATGGGTTCTGGTAGAAAAAAAAAAAGTGTTAGTTTATTGTATTTTGCTAAGGTTTAGAAGAAATCCTGCAGGAATGTCGGGCACCTGGATTATCTGATCTGTTGCTGTGACTGGCTGAAGGTTTTTAATTATCAAGAAACGGCTGATTTTGCAAAAAAAGCTTCTGGCCAAGAAGTGAAATCACAAAACCAGCTGCATCATGTGTTTCATTTGGACTGCTCTACTGCTAAGCCCTAATTCTGTAAGTTTTTAGACTGATATTCAATAGTCTTGGAGGGAAATAAGATACCTCTTGTCTTCATTTCACAAAACACTAGTACCTCATCCTGGTAATTTCCCTGGCTGATGTGCAGCGTGAATTCTGCTGTGTCTTCATCGCTTCATTGAGAGGAAAATATTGCCAGTATTCAAACCTGTTCTGCCTGAGCAATGTGACCAAAAGCATTGGGAAAAGTGTACTAAGTCTAAAATGGGTTATAGATGGATGGTCAGCAATCTGAATTATTGGGAGCCTTTCAGCCAGACTCTGTTTCACCACCGAAGTTAAAATGCTGTGTTCATGAATTTTTGTACCTTTAACCTTACAAAGAAACTCAAGTTCATGTTATGTCTCTGTTCTTCCACTGTGCTCTGCCAAAGTGGTGAGGAAATCTGCCTGTCTGTTCCACTTGAGGTGAGGGGGTATCTTGACACCTTTTCTTCCACCTGTTGTAGACAGTGACTTGTGGTCTAAGTTCTTCCTTCCTGGATCCTGTTACCTTTCATGAATTAAACTAAAATCTAAAAATTGTGTGTAATGATTGCATGTTAGCAGCTTTTCTCAAATTAATGCCTCTAAGAAATAAATAGTAGTGATTAGTGATAACATTTTGTGTTTTCTCTCTGCTATTGATAGCAGAGCACATCTTCAAAAGACAAGGAAATGTTATACCAAATGAGGCTTGGTAAAAGCTGCAGTAGAGATAGGTAGAGGTATTATTTGAGCCTTTGCTAATTGCTGGGAGTTAATTTCCAATATCCCAGTATCAGCAGCCCATGTGAGGCTCCTTAGAGTGCTTGAAAATGGCAGGGTGCTTGGGGAAGTCAGTCAGTTTTTCTTTCTTCAAGAGTCTTAGAATAAGAGGTAGAGAGGAAGGGCAGGTGTTTGCTCCTTACAGAGGGAAGTTGTACTCTCAGAATGCTGGACGAAGCAAAGGAAGTCTCCAGAGCCCCTATCACTTCAGAGGTAATAATTCAGCTGTTCTGACTTGGTCTCCAGGAGCACCTGCCTCTCCCCCCTGAGTGCACAGTGAAGCAGGGTGTCTAACCTGCATTCTTAAATCACACACCTGAAAGCACCTAGGTGAATACCGCTATCCCATAGAGTGCTAGGGTACGGATAAAGTTCAGGCTACATCCCATCTTCCAAATTTTCTCAATAAAAAGAATTTTTTTAAAGTTAGAACTCAGTCTTTTTAATTGTTCAAAGAAAAAACCCATTCAGTCCCTCAATGTTGCCAGCTCTTCTGCTTTTTACTGCCTTCTTATTGAAAGATAGTGGCAGGCATTTGTGAGCGATGTCACTGTCTGTGTTGAGGTGTTATTTGGTGAAAGTTTTTAGAGTTATAGATCTTCTGGAGGGTAAAATACCCAGTTAATGGAATTACATGAATTTCTACTAGTCAAAGATGCAACTCTGATGTGTGTTCTCTTTTTAAAAAAATTTAATTTTTTTTTTTTTTATAATACAAGTGATCTTTTCCACATGTGGGTTGTTCCATGATTTGCTCCACATCTAGTGATATGGGGCAGGCAGGACAGTCTGATCAGAGTTTCTGGTCATAAACCTTGTCAGGCTGCAGATCCTGGTTGGAAAGTTTGCTCCTGAAGTGTTCAGGGCAACCAAAGGAGTTGGGGACTTTGGAGACCGTGCTAAGCAGGTCATCCTTGCATGTTCTCGAGCCCAAACAAGGGATCCCAGTCCTGCCAGCTGAAAGCTGCAGGGTGTTCTGTAGAGAGGAGCAGTGAAGTCTGAGCACAGATTTCAGTCAGTAACCATGCAGTAAAGAGAGCTGCCTTTGAGGTCTTCATTGTGATTTGGGAGTTCCAAAAGTTCAGCAAATGTATTTTCTAGTTCTTTGGCCATCCCTTTTGCTATTTTATCTAAGAATGGAATGGGTTGGATGGGTAAATTTGGGACTACCTAAAATTTGTTTTACTTCCTGCAAATCAGCTTTTATTCTTTTGGGGTGGATAATTTCCTATGCAGCATAACTGGTCACTAACCACAAGAACACGCAGTGGGCTCTGTAGTCAAGAGCTGTTTAAAAGTAAGGTGAAAAACATCTGTAGTTTTCACAAAGTTAGTTCTTTATAAAACAACAGCTATTTTGGAACATCTGCAGCCATATCATGTCAGCTGATGGAGCCACTGCAGAGAACAGCTTTGGCCCGACTGGCAGCAGCAGGCCTCCAGAAAACATTAATAACATCTGGAATGGGGTACAGTCAATGATTCCACTGTGATGAGGTTTGGCGACTTTTGCTGATCGCAGTCTGATGCTTGTTGAGCCTAAATATAGTGCCTGGAGAGCTTTCGTGTTTGTTACACTGCCATTTGATAAACTGCACTAATTTAGTCAACCTCAGCACTTCCATTAGAAGAATCCTGATAATTCTGAGGAAAACCATGGATGCTTTGTTTGTAAATAATATATTGGGGTTTTTTTTCCTCGTGCTTCTAGGCACACACAGAACCATACCTACTGTCACAAATCCTGTGTACAATTCAGTAGCTGGAGAGTATTCAGGTATGCAGACATCAAGTCCATACAAGAGGAATGGTCTTATGAGTCTTGCATTTGGGTTCCCTAAGTGCAGTGCAGTTACCACAATCAAAGTGACAGAATCAGAGGAATTAAACAAATGGAAATTCAAGGAAGAGGAAAATGAACACCTGAGGTCCTCACTAAACCAAAAAAAAATAAAGTTAAGATGAGAAGCGTGGAAGTGTCAGACTTCTTTGGTTTGTGGAGCAGTTTACATGAGTTAAAACAGTTGGTTTTGTCTGGGTGCAAAATCAGGCCAGCAGAGTGTGACTCTAACTTCCAATAAGTAGATGGGAGAATTTTTCTTGAAATGGACTCCTCACATTTTTTGTGTAATTATATCTGCCTGTTTTAGACTGTCTTGTGCAAATAGACTGAAATCACTGATGAAAGGAAGGGGTTTTGCTCAACTCTCCTTAGATAAAGTGAAAATAAATCTCTTGAGCAAAAAAAAAAGTCTTGCTTAGTTCTTCAGGTGACTGAATTTATTCACTGAGTGCTTTTATGTTACTGTTCTCTGGGCTAAGTGGATCTGGCTTTCAGACTTTTTCCATGTTCCTAAATATACCTGGCTTCTGACAGCTTAAGGGGAATGAGGATGTTAGAAAAGTGTCTTCACAGGGCTTTGTTGCCATGATGGATTCAGCCTCTTCTTTGCTTCTCATAGATGCTGTGAGGTTTTGTTTTTAAAAGCTAAGCTGTTACAGGCCTGCTTGATACCTTTTGCATTTGGACAGAGCATCCTTGATAGCTAATTTGTTATCTCAGGTTGGAAACCTTGCCCTCAACAAACATTTAATGCACATAGCAACGTCTCTTGGCTGTGTACAGTCCTGGCCCATCTGCTGGAGTGACAAGGTGCCTGCTCCTTGGGGTACAGCTTTGAAGGGATCATGGGTTTAATTTGGTGTGGTCTGGCACAGCAGAAATGCCATCGTCTCTTCAAGAGGTGCTTTCTGTGAGCTGTGCCATCTCATCATGCCTGTTGGTACCTCGTTCAGAGTCTCTTGTAACAGGTCTGGGAAAAGGAAAGACAGAATTCAAAGCCAGGTATCCAGGTTGGTGGTGACATAGTTTATTTTTGTAGGTGTCAGTTAAATAAAGTCCTCACAGAATATGAAAACACCAGGCACTCAATGTAACAGGAATGTCCATAAGTGATAATGACTCCAGGGGATGGAACTGCCCCAGAGTTATCCAAACCTTTTCTCTATCCCAAAATATTTTAACTACCTGTGTGTTCTAGCCATTACTTAGTGACTGTGTTTGTTTCTTTTGAGTTGTCAGCACCAAGGCACCCATTTATACCTGGTTGCATTTTGAAAGTATACAGAATATGTCTGATTTTAACCAAGTGTCATCTCTGAAGGCTGCATTGAAGTACAGTAGTCAACTGCAAGTATTTAATCAATTAAAAATTCTGATCAGCACTTTGCTGCTGAAGAAGGCACTATCTCAGTAGACATGCCATTTCTTGATAATTTCATTATAGAAATGAGATTTCAAGATGTTGAGAAAAGCATAAGTGATGTCCCACACAGCTGATGTCATTATTTGGGAGATGTTAGAAACAGATTCAGAAGTGGGTTGGAGATCCTGAGGCAAGTATCAGCACTGATTCTGATTCTTACTGGCTCTTGTACAGCTTCTCGAGTCACTGGTGAGCTTTAGGTACATGAAACATGTAGGCTTTTGGATTTAGCTCTTATGCATTGGATTGTCCCCTATAATAAAGGGACAATACCACTTCCTTTATGACAATAAGGCACTTTGTCGCATGCCCGTGACCACTAAGTTTCCCAAAGTTCATTTTCCTAAGTGAAACAGGCAGGGTGACACAGTTCCCTGTCCCTAAGAAGCCAGCAGAGCTGCTGGGAACCAGGTGTCCAATTCCCATCAGCTTTGTGCTGTCATTCCATCTGTGACAGGTATTGATAGAAGTGACAAGGAGTATGTGGGGTATGGTGGCTCACAGCTGATTTTCTGTGGATATTCTGTGTCTGCTGCTCTGGGACAGTGGGAGAAGAGCTGCCTGGGTGGGCTTCTGTGGAGCTGTTGCTGGAGAGAGGAGGAAAAGCTGTGAGCAGCTGGAAATGGTGAGCAAAGGAACATGCTGGAGCTCAGACTGGGGCCCATCAGTGGGAGTGGAGCAGGCAGGGCTAAGGCAGGGGACAAATGCAGAGACTCTGAGGTGAGTGAGGGGATGAAGTCTGTGCACCTTGGGAGTGGCTGGCCTGCTTTGAGAGTCAAGAAGATTTATTTACACACCTGAGGAGCACCTTCTGGGTGCTCCTTAATTAGTCTGTGAAAATTGATAACATTGTAATATAATCTTGATTCTGAAGGTCAGTCTAATATTGTGTTGTGTGATGCTAAATTGCTCTTCTCACAGTTAGGGGATATAATTAAAAGCACAAGCATGCTGGTTTTGATTAGGAGTTTATTTTCTTACTAACGAAGAAAAATTGAGTTTCACGGAAATAATTTTGGAGCTTTAGTTATGCTGGTTCTTAACCTCTTCTTTGCCATTAAACTACTTGTGTGTGAGTGCTGGGAACAAAGAGGTATCAGCAGAGCAGATGCACATGGTGTTTCCTCTGGGGGTCTTTGTAACATCTTTCCCAGGAAACCTGTTATGATACATGATAGAGTGAATTTTCTAGGACTTAGCTGGTAGCACCAGTCATCTGGGGGCTCTACAAACCTCTGTTGCTGTCTCTGGCATAGTTTATTTTACCAGTCCTACCCATAGTACTGCAGTAATTTCACACAATGAAAGCTTATGCTGAAACACAAAGGCAGAGGAACAAGAAGCTTGGTTTTTCTTGTAAGGATTTACTCCCTCAACACTCATTTTTTCGTTTCATTCGTTATTTTGGTTTCTTTTTCCAAACAGCAGAGGTGAGTCACGTGGTCAAAGCCTAAGCAGAGGTGTGTTCTCCCAAGCCTCCACTTCTCAACCACATCTGTGACATGGTGCCAGCCCTGAGAGTGAGTGCAGAAACATCTCACTTCCAGTGTGAAAGTAAAATAAAGGAGAAATCTTTTTTAGCCAAGAGTGCCATAAGGGAAATGTAGCTTGAAATGTGATCCCAATGGCTTAAGTACATATAGGGAAATAACAGGAAATCCACACTATTTTAATTTTGTAAAATTCATGGTTCTTAAGCCATGTTTGGAATTCCTAGGGATCTGGCTCATGATTTGTGAATGCGTCAAAGTGGCAATACTGTGCTGTTTTAAGTAACCCAGATCTCACTTATTCACACCATGTAGTTGTATGTCACAGAGGGCTGTTTTCCTCTTCTGTTTTCTGCTCTTCTTTTGTGTTCAGTTCTAGAGCTAGTTAGTTAGTTCATGAGCTAACCTCATGTTTTCCAGGAAAATGCATGTTCTGCAACTTGGGGTGGAAACTTACTAGTAAGGTACATAATTGAAAAAAAAGGAGCTAAATTTTATCTCTCTATATGTTTACATGAGCACTGTAGTAAAAATTATTGCAATGGCATGACATAAAGTCACGAGTGACTTTATAGTGAATTTTCTAGTTATAATAACATTTGCAATTATAGGAGAGATTTGAGCTATTTCACATCAATGCCTTTGGAAAAGATTACATTTGATTCAGCAGTGGAAAAGATTACATTTGATTCAGGACTCTTTGGATCCTGAATAAATACTAAGCTCAGTATTTTTCCTCAGGAACTGTTGGATGATGTTAGAAAGCTCAGTATTTTTCCTCATTTGTAGCAGTTTCCCTGTGCAACTGAGATATTCCTGACTGTTAACCAGCAATATCTTGTGAGAGCAGTGTGGATGTGGTCAGGATTCTCCTCTGCCCATACAAACGGTGCTGCTTCTTATAGCAGGGAGGGTGGAAGGATGGGTGCCACAGCAGCTCTGGGTGTTTTTTGGGCTCAGTGCGTGGGGCATCTCAAACTTGCCAAGCTGTAGGAAATCAGTTAGATTGGACAGCAGCATCTCTGAACTTTGGTTTGAAGGTTAAAAAACACTTTAAAATGCTTTCCTGGGTGCAGAAATATTATAGTCTGTTTTGCTGCTGAGGTAGGTTTGAAGGGGAGCCAAAAAAAAAAATCCTTGTGGCTATGGACTGTATATGAATTGGGTTCAAAAGAGAGACCACTTGTTCTTGTGGACTGACAGGTATTTTCAATTTTTTTGCAGCATGATTTCATTATTCATAGTTACCTAGATTTATTTTGTCCTGCTGGAGGCACTTATTGGGCACAGGGGTAGATTTAATTTTAATAGAGGTGTGGACCTGGCTGTAGTTGTAGTACTATTAGTCTGGGGTGAAGAAGGGAAATCAAACTCAGATTGTTGATTTGCCTCTTGGCTGAGAGCTTATCAAGAGGGAAATAAATTTGCAGTAATAAAAGCTGTTCCTGACATTCCCTTATGCAGAGGAGACAAAGGTGATGATTAAATGAGGTTACACATTAAAACTTCATAGCCAGAGGAGAGAAGAAAGGACACAGCAGGATGATGCCTGTCTGTCCCACTAGATGCTGCTGGCTTCTGGTATTTGACTTTCTTATGGACTCCAAAGAGTTGAAAGATAATTTTTCTGCTTCTAATGAATAGGATATGTGGTGCCAATTTCAATTATTTGTACAGTTTAGTTGTGAGGTCATGAACGCATCCCTGGTTAGCATTTATGCTCTAATTTGGATTTCTTTCCAGTAACTCAGGTTAAACAAGACTGTAGGGTCAAATAAAGATGTGGGCTGGAACTGACTGGGTTTTCCACTCATTCTTGTGCTGAAGAGAAGAAAGTTTTCTTAGAAATATTATAATTTGCATACAGACTCTTCTCCCCCCACCCCTTGTTAAATGAAGTTTTTTTAGGAGAATTAATGTGAACCTAGAGTGGCTCAAAAGGGAAATGAGGACTGTGGTTATGCACACATACCTAGGAGTTTTGCAACTGTGCAATAACAGATACCTTGAAGAAAAATGAGCTGTGCTATCACCATCCTGTGCAACGCCATGCCTTGGGTACCAGTATGGTGATACTGAAGGGTTTTAGTCTACTGCCTGAATCAGGCCGTGATAAGCCAGTGGAGAAGCTGGTGATGGATGTGTGATATGCATGGGAAGTGCAACTGGCCTGAAAGATAAGTGACTGCAATTCCTGTTTTAGTGATGGCTTAGAAGGGGAGAACAACACTGCAGTCATAGCCATTGAAGAATGTATTTGTGTACACAGAAACACAGTCCCTGAACTTCCTGCTGGCACAGAGGGGTTCTGTATCTTTACAAGACTGCATTTCTCTTCTTTTTGCATTTCCAACTTCTTCCTGCTATGTAATCCATTAAATATAAATTGCTTAGTGCTATTTTTTGCCATATGTGACAAAGTTGTATGAATTCTACAGGAATATTCTACAGGAATATTCTACAGGATGAAAAGCTGGGAACTTAGGAAACAGTGCAGTCCGAGGAGGCTCCCACTGAACTGTGCACTGCTTCAGTTGTTTGTCTAAGCTGTCTTTAAAGATTACCCATGATGGAGACTCCATAAACTTCTGAAGCAATGTGCTGTTCTGTCCTTGTGTTTAGAAATTTTTTGCCTTATGCCTAATCCTTTTCCTTACTGTTTCATACACAAAACACATGGGGAGCAGCACATTCCCTTCTGTTCACCAGCCCTTTGCGCACTTGGAGGTTATCGTCACACAGCCCCTTCACCCTCTCCTCTAGAATAAACAACTCTGGCCTTTCAATCATCCTTTGCAAGTCCCATTTTCTAGAAGTTAAAAGATAATGCACTATCTTGATGGGCCACATGGGAGAAGGAGGCTGCCAAGTGAAATTCTGTGAGAAATTATTCATACTCCAAGATGTGCTAATGAAATATTTCATAACTTCATTAATATGATCACAAGCATGGTATCTTTTAGATTCATGGAAGTTTGCGTTCCTTCAGTGGGGTGCGAATGAAGTTGTTAAGTTTGTTTTTCTGAGAATGAGTGTTGTAGCATAAATTAAAATAAATAGGCTGGAAGTGTGTGTACTGGATGTAGCCACCAGTGCCAGCAAACAGCAGTACATGTGGCAGTAGCTCAATGTTCAGCACACCAGGGCACTGGGGGCTGCAGGCTGGAAAATATCAAGGCTCTACTGGTATTAGAAATGCCAGTCTCTCCTTTTATCATTATCTTCATCCAAAGCCTGTCTCTCTCGCTGAAACCCTGTTGATTCCATTGGTGATGCTAGTTTTTAAATGCCAGCTGCCCCTTTAGAAGGCAAATGAGACCACAAAAAACGCTCTGTTAGAGGCAACTAGTCATTTCCAGTATTTTTTGCATTGACAGAGCTTGACTGAGACATACTGGTGTCTAATTCCCTCCCTCCTCGTAAGCTTGATTCAGTGTTACCAGTTATGTTAATGAGGCAACCTAAGACATTGCTTTTTTTTTTTGTCTTACCTCAGGACATCAGAGTAATATTGAGATTTTCCAGCATAGCATGCAATGATGAATATAATTTTTGTCTCAACTGCTCCTTTGTCTCCTTTGTGCTTTCTTTTCCTCATCTTGTTTTCCCTTTTTCTTTTCCTGTTTCTTTTCTTAACCACTTGTAACTGCTGCTGCACAGCCCTCTGGGGATGCCCTAAATCTGAGAGGGATTTCAGGGGGCCTTTTCATCATGAGGCCTGCCAGAGGTATATCAAGGCCTCTTCTTCACCCCTTGAGACTGACAGAAGGACCAACAGGAATAAAATTTGATCTCTTTAGAGAAATGGAAGTGAATGAGCTGGTGCTGTATGAAGCTTTTGTCCCTTCTTTTTCTTTTCCCCATCCCACATGCTGCATGTGGCTGGTAGGTACAGCAGGACCTTGGTATGTTCTCAGCCAAGAAGCAGCTGTCTCTGTAATTCATCTCATAACTCCTTTGATGCTTCCAGAGAAGTGGAGGGTCTGGGAGAGGCATGGGGACAATCTCTTCTGATAAAAGAAAGAGGAAGTGCTCACTGTTGTGCTCTTCTTCTTGTGGTCTGTTAGCAGATGCTTATCAGATACAGTAGGATCTCGTTTCTCTCAGTACAGACTTTGTATTAACATGTTACGTCCCTGTGGCTGGTGAGTCTGACAGGAACCTGCAAAGCTGACTTCAGAGGCAGAAACACTCTGATGTCTGAGGTGTCCTTTGCACCTCTTAATCATATGGTCTGCATCTCTTCTGCAAAAGAAAAATGCCCTTACTTCTCTTGCTGACAGGGTTGAACAGTCTGCTTTGCTTTTGCAAAGGCCTTTGCTATTCTTTTTGAAGACTCTTGATCTAATAATGGCTGTCAGGTTTGTTGGACACAGCTCTGGTGCTACGCTTAGTGTGGGTTCCTTCCACAGGGTGATGACGTCCATGGCCAATCCAGCTGTCCCACACAGAGGAGCCTGGAGCTATGTTTAAAACTTGTTGCTGACTGCTGCTTCTTGCATAAAATGATGGCTTTGACTCGTGCCTCGTGTGCATCTCACAAAGCGAAGTTAGAGCAAGAAAAATGATCCAAACTATTTGAATCTTGTTCCTAGTGGGATATATTTTTCTACGTTAATTCCAATTAAATATCCACAGGTAGCAGACAAAAGAATTAGAAACACATAAGGAGATTGATGTAGGGCTATGAAGCTGTTCCTGTAATAATTGATTTAGAATAATTGAATCATTTTCCTGTAGAAATCTCTTCTTCCGCAGAACGCCATTATATTCTGCAATACCTTTTGTTCCTTTAGTTAATAGAGCTATATAACAAATGCATATCTGCACTGGCAAATGCAGACCATTTGAACTCTAAAATATTAATTTTAAATGTACCTATGGCTATTTTTAATAGTAATTTAAAATGATCCTAAAAAGCACATGTTGAGATAATGAGATCCATAAATACTGGTTGGCATTATTGATTCACATGTATTGCTTCCGTAGATTACTTCCATTTTCCACATTTCTTTTCATGTCTATACTAATCAGGGGGCTGGATTTTAGAGGTATTTATTTATACTGAGCCTTGTGTAAACACAATGAAGTAAACTTCTCCAGTGGGAGCAGAGTAAAGCCAGGGTTTACCATTATGGAAAAATTCAATCCTTAGCTTTTGTTTAAGATTAAGGAAAAGTGTTTAACTTATTTTGTAAGCAGAGATAAGTAACTTCCCCACTTCCAGAAAACTTGGGGGGCATTCCTTATTTCTTGCAGTCTCTGCAGAAGAGCCTGAAAAGGCAGAAATGTGCTGTGGGGATGAAAGTTGATTTTTAGTAGAAACAAAGCAAACTGGTGCAAGCTCGTCCAAGGTACACCACATTATCTCAGCTTCTCTGAGTGAGTGAAATCCTCCAGCAGCTGCAGGTACAGTCAGGACATTGGGGTTACTTTTATTGTCTTTCAGTGTTATATTGTTTCCCCTCCCTCCCTGCATCATTTATCCAAGCAAAACTCTGGCCTTATGAGAAAAATATGAGAAACACAGGACTCCCCTACCTTGTGCTCATGGAGTGATTCCATTACACCCACTCATGGTTCTGCAGGGATACTTATTTTCCTGCCAGGACTTTTTGTTTGTTTGTTTGTTTTATATATAAGCCCTTTCCACAGTGATTTTGTGATAATCAAAATAACACACACTGAAATATTGTTAATACTGGGCAGCTGCCATGGGCACCAAAATAAGCTTCTCAGCTGACCCTTGGCAGAGCAAAATGCATCCTCCTTAGAAGAAGTGGGTATGTTTCTACCACATTGTTAAAAGCTACTCGCCTATGATTGGATAAATACTTGTAAAGAACAAGCAGGTTGTACAGGGGTTCGGAATGATGGTCTCTGGGTTTAGGTGCTGCCATGTAAAGTGTCATCAGACTTGCAAAATAGCACAGTAGGCAGAACAGGAATGGTAGAAAATGATTTTTTTCCACACTTCCCATCACTGCTTTTAAAAAGCAAACCTGTTTGTCAGACTCTTGCCTGATTAGCTGGTTAGGTTAAACTCTGCAGGGAGCTTTATGTCCCAAAAGTACTTTCATGTCACACAGGCTTTACATTCTCTCAGATGGAATTCTGCTAAAATAGTTGGGGAATTTATGACTACATAGAAAGAATACTTTCATTTTTTTACAAATTACATCTTGTGATCTTTTTCACTTCCTAAAATTAATATTAAAAATTATCATATTTCTATGTCTATGCTATGGTACAAATGCAGAAGTGAGACTGAATTCCAAGGCGATGTAGAGTATGTACTTTTTATATTATTCAGTGTTTTTTGTTTTATTTCTCATGCTTCTACACACATAATAAAATGGCCCATGGTTACTGCCCAGTCAGAAAGTGGGACTGATGGGATGGGCAGTGGGATGTTGAGTTACACCCATGCCTGTTAGTGTTTGAAGTTCTTAATGTAGGGGGCATACATTTCATATGGAATGAGTGCCCTTTGTGTTCCTTATCTGCTTTGAGATTGACAGGTTGAATTACTTACAATGCATGTTTTCCATTCATAAAGCTTTTTCCTCAACAGGGTGAAAGGAAAACAGAGAGACAAATCTCATGTGGAAGAGGTGACACGTCAGCATTTTGGTTTATTGGCCATTGATGGTACAGTAAATCACTAAAAGCAGGTTTAGAGCCTAGGAAGCAGCACTATTGATCTCCTGGAGTCCTGCTGCCAGAAATTGTATTAAAGAGCTTAACACGATGATGTGTAGCCTTGTGGCAGCAACATAGCCAAAAACAACCTTTCGTAAAGATCAGCAAGCTGAGAGTCCCAGTGATATGGGGAATTTACTGGGAAGTGTGGTGCCTCTTATCTGTCCTCCTATAGACCAAACTGAGTATCAGAAATATTTACACATTCAGGATTTCAGTGTTTCCTAAATAATAATCCAAAGGTAGAACAATTCATGTGTTTTCTTCTTTCCTTCCCTTCCTCCTGCATTTTGAATGATGTGAAATGCAAGTTATATGTTTCTGTTCATCATCCACATTTTAAAAAACTAAACTTCAGAAGATGATGCAAATGTGTAGTAAGATTTCAGCTAACTCACTGTTTGGGATTGTCAGTATCTGAAAGGAACAGTTAATTGCAATTTATTAGTACAATTTAGTCAGCAAAGTATGCTGTAACACAGTTGTAGATGCAAAATTAATCTACACCAGTGAATTGTTCCAGATTCATACTTGACCCTCTAATAAAAGGGGCTAAATAACACTTACTGAAAGATGTCTAGGTTTTTAAAGTTGAGTTTAAAAAGAAATACTCCACTTACTGTGTTTAAATGCAGATTTTCAGCTTTTCAGTCCTGTATGATATTTTAAATGCTTAGATATGAAAGAATGCTTGTACTGTAGAAGCAGGCCCATGAAGAAATAGTGCATGAATGCCTGCAGGATTGGAAGAGCATGAATAACTTTAATGGTTCAAGCCTTGGTTTAAAAATTGAATGAAAAGGCTGCTTAGCTTCTTAAGAATCATGCTCCATTTGTTTCTAAATGGACCTGGAGTTTTAGTAATTTGGGGACAGATTTTCAAAATATGTAATCACCTGAAAAGAAGCACACAAACAGGCTTTTTAGAAGTCCAGTGTTTCGCACTCCTGACTGTAGATATCTAAAGTAAGTATTTTTGAACCCCTTCAAGACATCAATTGCTGTCATTAGGCATTAGGGTCTACTCATGATATCTCTGAAACCTGATTCTTAGGTACTTTAAAAAAAAAAAAAATCACCTAATTTTGCTTTAGAGATTCTGCCTGTTTAGAGATTCTACAAATGCAAGCCACAGGATTTATTTCTGAGCAACACTTTTAACGATCTAAGCTATATAATACAAAGCGAGAATGTGCTTTTTAATAAAATGTAACTTTTTTTTTTTAAATATAGCTATTCTATGATAGTATAGTACTTAACTGGAAGGGAATTGCTGCTGTTTCTCATGCCCTTGCCCATGCAGGAATGTGTTTTGGTAGCAATTAGAGATGGACAGTTCCCTGAGGCACGGAGCTCTTAGGTGTTTAGCATTAGTCACCCTTTCTGTTAACTTTGCAAATCGCTTCATTTTCCAGAAGTAGATGGAACTGCTCTTAAATGGGGTGAGAATACTCTGCTATTTAAGGTCCTTTGTTCCTATTTAGAGCTTAGAAAAGAAACAGGTACCAAAAGCAAAAAAAGATTATGGCAAAAAAGGTAATTTAAATCTACTCCAGCTCCTGAATTAAAGCCTTAGATGAATGCAAAAAGATGTTGTGTTGTTTTTTTTCCTGTGATTTTTGTCTTTTTCTCTGTGCTAGTATTTCCTCTCTAATAAAAATGTGCTCTCGTTTTCACACGAGTGTCCGTTTTATGTGCGTTCATACCGCACTTCAAAAGTCATTCTGATTTATAAGGCAGCTGTCTCAAGGATTGTGACTCTTCTTTCCCATGTGCTCACACATCCCTTTCTACAGGGGTCAATGTAGCTACAGCATAACTGGAAAATATTTGAATCAAAAAATATGGCTTTATTCCCAATAACTGCTGTGACTGCAAGTCACAAGTCAGTGACTAAAGCTAGAATTACTGCTCTGTAGATTTCAACACTTCATCTCGTTAGTTTTCATTTCATTCTATGTTGTTTAGAAAAAACCTTGTATTTTTCTTCAGAGAACAAAACCCTCCACATCCACAGTCAAGATCTGCCTCTAATCGTTGGAGAAACGGGAGCTCTGATGTATGTTGGTGCCATTAATAATATTTGAATGCGCACCAGGACTTTTTCAGCCATGATCTGTGTTTGCAGATGGCTGAATGCACTATTTTTCACCAGATATTCAGCATGTTTTTATTAGATTATTACCCAGAAAACAGAATATGAAACAACCATGAGAATAATGCTTTCTGAAAAAACCCACAAAAACCCAAACTGAAACCCACCCATTCCAACCCAAACCCAACAACAACAAAACAAGTCCTTTCAGCAGGAGAAAATGCATGAAGTACTTATGTCTGGTGTTCCAGCTTTTTCTACAGAAAGCAGCAGAAGCTTCACGAATGTCTTCATTTCCACTGTTACATCTGCTCTCCTCCCCATCTCTCGGAGTGCAGCACCAGCTTTGGAATGCACATTTTCAGGTTGCAGGACCCAAGGTGTTTTTTCTGCTACAACGGCAGTATTGTTTCTCCTCAGCTGAAATACAATAGTAGATTGTGCTGTAACTACGCTAAATCCTTAGATGTGAAGACCTTTCAACCATATGGAACACAGACTTGTTTTTTAATTTCTGTGGATATAAGTGAAGCTTTAACATGGGAAGAGAGCACAGCTAGGGGACAGAGGCAGCCATAGCTGTGCTCTGTGTTCCTGCTGGGTTCTGTATCCTCTGTCTGTCCTACAAACTGGAAACATGTGGTAATCATGTCTGTAGATTTTGTTATTACTGTATTCTCTAGTCCTGTTTTATTTGTAATTTTAGATGGACTCAAAGCACTAGCCCTGGATTTACAGCAGCATGTTGTGCTGCTGATTGCTCGCAAAAGTCATCACAAAACAGCCCTGAGAGGCTTCTCCTGTGAAAGGAGTGATGTGTTTGTGATTTGGAAGTTAAGCGAGCTGCTAAGAGCCATAAGGTAACATTTTAAATGAAAACAGGCAATTATTTTTCATGAAAAATTATTGTACATTAGGCAGAATCTCACTGAGGGAGCTTAGGAAAGGGTGTGTTTCTTCTGCAAGAAAAAAATGCTACTAAGTCTGAGCACTCCTACCACATCAAGTCAGGAGTTCTCTTATGAATCCGTTTATAACTTGTGGAACACAATGTGTGTCCTTTCTGCTCTGCTGAAGGGGTGGAAAAGCAGTGGGAAGAGTTCAAAGACTTGCTAAGTTCCTTGAAGTTTAATGGAAACACAAGTGTTCTGAAGAGATGGGACACATCCATGAGCAATGGGTAGGAGAGCTGTAGTTCTGCCTTCAGGCATGAGAGGAACGATGGAGGATGAGTGTGAGGGACAAAGTGCCGCCTATGAAACGCATCACCTATCTTTGTACTGCAAGTGGGACTGTGAAACAGCCAGTTTCACTGTTGTGAGGTGCTGTGCCAAGGGCCATATGGGCTATCTGTAGCTTTGCCTAGAAAATATCAGCTTAGGACTTTTGTTAGAGAAGGTGGGAAGCAGTAGGAGCTTGGGTATCATTCCTTCAGCCGCAATTTTGCGTGTGCCTGTGTGCTCTTATGGAAGGCCTTCCTGTTAAGGGGATGGAGATGTCTTTTAAGCATTTTGTGTGGGAGAATTATAGTGGAAAGTTCTCTCAGTGTGCTGGGCCCTCTTCACAGGGCAGTGTGGCAGGAAGGTGAGCCCGCAGCCATCTTTCCAGCCCAAGTTCTTCTGGTGCCTGCAGTCTTAGCAGGACACAAAAGAATCACCCACTAAGAAATTTCATTGTATAGAATGTGGAAGTGGATGCGGAGACTCCTCACTTTTGCATCATCCTGACACAGATCACCAGGCGTGTCCAGAATCACATTTAATTTTGAACTGGTTTTGAAAGGTTTGGAGTGTCTTTTGGAGAAAGCTGGAGGTGCAACAGCCATGGGTAGTCACTGTCTTTATAGAGATAAGGGATTCACGTAATGGTACAAAGAATTAAAAGTAGTTGCCTGCAACAATTATAAGGGCATTTATTTGGCATTTTCCCCTAAAATTTTCTATGGGATAGTCCATTTTACAAATGCAGTTTCTGATACAATGTTTTTTTGCTGTCACCATGGATTGACTGCAATTAATGAGGTAGCTAGAGAGTTATTCAGACCACACAAACAAGGTAGTTATCCTGTGAGCTGCTAAGATTAACCCTTGAAAAAATGGCATCAGTACAAAAATGCAGGTAGACCTATTTTGCCTGACTCTCATCTCAGTGCTTGCTTGCTTGCTTCTTTTCTTGCTCTCCCTCCTCCTTCCAAGACAGAAACATACATGCAAGACTTGGCTTAGGCACAGCTGAAGACTTCACTTTAAAATAAGTAAAAAATAAACTTAATTCCCCACTGCGGTCTTTGTGCATAAGCAAGATGTTTCCTGTCACATGGTATAAGCACTGATCCCTGAGGATATCGCACCCTGTGTGTTCTTCCCTTTCACACTGTTAATGTTTTACCAATCCCGAAGGAATACATAAACTTCTGGAACATTTCGAGTGTGGAGCCATTTTAACACNTTTTTTTTTTTTTTTTTTTTTTTTTTTTTGGATGTAAAACATACAGAAATTTCTCTGTGATCTGTGTAAAGAACTAAGATCTGCTCTGGGTACTCGCAGGAGAGGAAACCTTGTGGAGATGTTTCCATTTCAGCTTAGTTCCCTTTGGTTTGTGTTTTGTAAGGAGAGACTGACTCATGCTTCACAACTTGTTGGCAGGGGACTGTCCTCGGGCGTGGGACAGCCGGGGTAACGTCACCCAGTCCTGGGCAAGGGCCCTTGCCAAGAGCTGGGCAGAGCAGACTCACAGCCTTCGCACATTCTTCTCTTGACTAAGTTTCTTTGCATAATGCAAACCTTAAGATTTGACTTGGAGTGGAAATAGTCATTTTGTTGTCTCTGGGCATTATCTCCATTCCCATTCTATTAAATTATTCGTGGCCTTGCTTTGTCTGGGCAGCATTAGCTGCTGTTTTGCTGAATGCCCCTGTTTTTTGTTCCTTGTAATGACTATTAATCTGTGAGGGGAAGGTAGGAGGGGGGGCATTTAGATGAAAATTCTCCAGGAACACAGTCTCTTCCCTTAGCAGAAAAATACTTGTGAAAATTAAAGAAATACCTTTTGGAATCTCATTTGGAATTAAGATTATTTTCCTGCTGAGATGATTAAATTAAAATTTTCAGGTTCATCACTCTATATGCTTATGTGGTTTAAGAAGACCTAGAATTAGTGGCTCTGCTTTTTGATATATTCTAAGAAATCATAATTTAGAGAATAAGGAGGCTTTGTAGCTGTGAGAATTCTGAGGATCTTCTATGAATAATTCAGCCACTTTTTAAACTGCATGAAACAGAGGTGTGCTGGGAGGATATTAACATCTTCACTTTCCTGTGAACAATAGTTCAGGAAGAGAAATGAATGAGTTAATTGAAATGCATCTGCTGCTATAATAGAGTCACGTTCGGTTTGGGGATTTAATGACCCTGAACTTAGCACTGAACAATAGATTTGCTGTCTAAACAATCCAGCTATGCTAAATTCTCTGGTTATTTCACAAAGCATTGTTGAACAGAGCTGTTGGTTTTCTGCACTTCAGCTTTTAGGGTTTTTTCTGTCCTTCCTTACATCTTACTTCCTGAAGCTGGGAATTGGTTTCTTTGCTGTTTCTTTATTTCCTTTCAGACTTTGTCTATATTTCCATGCTAGAATTGTATTCATCTCATCTTCTTTAATCTGATGGAAATAAACAGTCTGGATTCTCATCTTAGTAATTTTAAATCTGTAGCTCTTTTGACTTCATTATATTTTTTTCTAGTTTTCTCTAAAGCAAAGGTGATTGGAACTAGGCTCCTAAACCAACCTGTGTTAAACCACAGCCACAGCAGACCAGTGAAGGCAAAGAGCTAGACTGGTGGCATACAATTAAAGCAGATTTTTTTTTCTTGCGGAAATAATCACACACGATCAAAATCTATAAAGGAATACTGTCAAATAATCTTTGTTTTGGACGTTTTGAATGCATTTGTAAACCAGGCCCCCAGATTCAGTGGCTGTTTTTGGCAGCTGTCTGGGAGAGGCAGGAGGTTTTGCAAAGGGGTTCTTGTGTGAGATGGTGCTAATAATCGGTCCAAAAGAGGCAATCTTCCCATTAAAAAGCACTCCCTGCTTAACTCACACAAGTGCATTGCTGGCTGCCTCTTTGGAGCCATTGGGAAGAGTTCCCAGCACTCCCCTGGGGTGTTGGTGTTTTGGGGGAGTGTGTTCTGCTGCACGAGGACTTCAGGAGAAAGAGCTGTGAGCGTGACTTCCAGCAACCAAAGAACAGCACTCTGTTTTCTGACCAACAGCTTCTCTTTTTTAAAAGTAGTTGTTGCTTGTGCCAAGCCTCCCTAATGTTTCCTAGAAGTGTCAGAAATTTAAGTGTCTATAAATCAGGCACTATACTGAGCCTGTCATTTATTGTGGAAAATGTCTTATTTTAAATCCTCTTATATACCTACTCTTCCTTAATAAACAAAACCCAGGTGGCATAAATTTGGCAGCAGACAGTAAGAATGTAAAATTCCTGAACAGGAACAAATATATTTTAAGGGACCATATTTACTTTCAAATAATTGTAATAATAATAAACATTTTGCTTTTATGTTGCCTTTTTCATCAGTAGTTCTCAAAGCACTTTTTGAAAAGAAGCTTGGCATTACTGTACTGTTTTGACAGTGGGAAAACATATGGATACCATAAGATCTGGCACCAAGATCACTTAATAGCTGGGTGGCAATTAGAGCCCAGCTCCCTCTTCAAGACTGAAATGTTTTTCTTCTCTTCTTTCTCTTGGTAGCTTTGGATTGCCAATGTATTTATTTAGGAGATGGCAACTTGACTTCACAGATTAGTGTCCAAATGCTCAGGGAAGGATGTTATTTTTGGACTAAAGTTCACTTGTATCTGGAGATGCCAAGACATTTACAGGCCCAGGAGCTCATCTGACCCTTTAAGCTCAGTTTGAGCTGCTCATTGCTGCCTTCTCTGAGAGTGAGCTTGATTCTGAGCATGAGAGACAGGCTGAGGGGAACTGTGCTGCTGAAAATGTGAGCTGGCATAATAAATATTTGAGTGTTAAAGATGAGAGTGAGGAAACTGATAGAAGTGGATCCGTCATAACTGTGCTTTCATAAAAGATGGAAACAAGCAGTACTTTTAATCCATTATTTACTCACTAGATAGCATCTAATTATTTAGGCAATTCTAAAAGTCAGTAACAGGCTCGACTAATTCCAAATTATATTTTAACTCATGCTGAACTCTGCTTTCTAGGTAAAATATGAGCAATTTTGATGCTTTTATGGGTAAAATAGCTTCTTGTCTGTGAGAACTCTCATAATTTATCCACTTAAATACTGGAGGAAAAAATGAATTAAATACGGTACTAATTACAGTGGTCTTTTTCCTGGTTCATTCCATGCTGTTTCTGTAGACTTCTGGACACTTTAAGAGGAAAGCAAAGATTCAGAAGTCAATAGAGCAGCTTTGTGTCCCATCTAACATTTCTCCTTTCAGTTAAAAAGCTGTTGGGACAGGTCACAAATGAGTGTGGTCTATTACTACCAATAAAACACAGTTATCAGTATAGTGACTTGGGCACAAATAATTAACTCTTTTCTTGGAGATTCTTGGTGCATACAAAAGTAGTTTGTAGGCTAATCTTTCAAATATGTCAAATAGACTTAATGTACTTTTGAGCAAGAGCAGTCTTGTAGCCCTTGATGCTGCTGAGATTAGTCTCAGGACTGCCTTAAATTACTCCAGCTAGTAGCTTAATTGTTTCCATATAGAACAATTCCTAGTATCAAAGGAATTCTCAATTAGGGTAAATTTGTTGTGTGATAGAATAACAGATTTAATGATAAGGGTGCTCTGCTGCATATCTCTATAAAGACAAACATTAATTCTAGCAATAAGCTTAGATTTGTTTTTCCCACATCAGCAAATATTTGGATTCTTACTTCCAGATCTGACCTGTTCAAGTTGTGGTGGTCTGGCAAGTTCTGGCTGCAGGATTTGAGCCACAGTCACACACATCTGCCTCTCAGGAATGTCCGAACCCGGAGGCTGGTTTTGGACCTGTTGCTGTTCAATGTTTGTTAGTTTTTAACTGCAGAAGGCACATCTGTGTTGAGCTTTGGGAACTACTAAACATTGGAGTTTTGTCATGACTCACATAACTGCAACTACCTGAAAATGCTTTCCAGGGTTCTACAGGAAGAAAATACTTTTATCAGTTGATCTGATCCCCAACAGCTCTTTTTCTCCCCCACCCCTCTTTTCCTTTTTTTTTCCCCCCCCGTTTTTACACCCAGAACATGCGTGTGGGCTGACAAATTTTATTTCAACTGTAACCCTCTGTGACTAGAAAAGAGCTGAGACATAAACTCCAGTGATTGCTTCTACAGTGGAAGTTTGACAGAAGTGTAAGTCTGTTATAGTGGCACTATGAAAATACTCTTCTGGCTGATATATGATAGTCAAATTCTGATTACAAGAAAAAGTTTTAAAAAAGGTCAGTTCTACCCCTGATGTAAAAAAAAAAGCCAAAACAGGAGCATCTTTTTCATCTGGATTTTTACGTCTTCTAAAGTAATTTTATGTGGATTGGGAATAAAGGTGAAGAAAACAGCGGCAACTGAAGAGCCTGACCTACTGTAGGGGAATACTGATACATGTGTACACATCTGTCATTCAGAGGATTGTTTCATCATCCTGAAAGCCAAGTGGGAACTTGCCAAAATCAGTTTCTTCTGCCCTCTTTGACCTTGCTATCCCAATGTTAATTTGCAATATTTTAAATGAATTCTGCACACATTCAAAGGCATTAGAGCAATAATAATTCTGATCTGGGCCCCAAATCAATTTGTAATTCAGAAGAGGAAAAGAAAAGAAAAAGAAAGGTTTATTTGGTGTTTTTTCTTCTTCTCCACGAAGACAGAACTTTGGTTAAGAAGCTTGTAACAGAGCCTGCCTGTAACCTTAGCCTGGCTGTCAAACTGTTTGTGTCTCAGTATTTTAGAGCCATCTGTAAATCTTGGGTCTCAGAGTTCCACCTCAAAGGTGACAGAGAATAGCATTGTACAAAGTCATCACTAGACATCCATTTAATTCAAGGGACAAGCAGAAGCAGGTGATGGAGTTGTGGTGACTGAATGCAACAGAGTGAGCATCTTCCAGGCTGCTCCTTTCTCCTTGTACAGACTTGAAGTAGTAAAGATTCCCCCTCATCACCAGGAAAATTATTCCAATGTCTAGTTTTCCCAACTGCTAATTTGAAAAGAAATGCTTTAATTCTGGGGATACTTGTCTCACTTCATCTCTCAGCTTTCATTTTTCCTAGATTTTGTGCTTCAAGAGCCACCTGGTATCAGAATTTTTCCCTGTTGTTGAATGCTTTTCAGGATCTCCTGATTAACGAGATACATAGAATTTGTCAGATTCCTCACTGTGAGGTAAAGCCTTCTTATTTTTTTAGTGTCATGTTTATTAAATTATTACAGGAGTGGACATAATATGTTCTTGAAAGGACTCAGCCTGTGGTGAGTTCACAGGACTGCTGGACCTGTATCTTTGCAAGTTGTAAGTGTATCCTGTGGAGGTTCACAGTAAGCAGCAGCCATATGGAATTTAGGCACTGGAGAAAGCTGATGCCTTTTTACCAAATTTCCTCAGTTAATCTCCAAATGATGTCCTGAAAAGAGTAAAGGAAACTTAGAAAATAAAACTCTCAGTGGAAGAACCAAACAGTCAGAAGTCCCATCAGATCTTAAAGACAGCTTCAATTTTAATTTATAACCACTATTGGCCAGCAGAAGGGAGGTATTCAGAGGTTAGCCTAACTTCTGATGACGGCAGATTCTTAAACAGCTGAAAACCTGCAATATATTTTGCTCATTCTGGTAGAGT
The DNA here is from genome assembly GCA_013400235.1 of Oriolus oriolus. Taxonomy (NCBI): domain Eukaryota; kingdom Metazoa; phylum Chordata; class Aves; order Passeriformes; family Corvidae; genus Oriolus; species Oriolus oriolus. The sequence continues at coordinate 2,910,168 of VXBT01007138.1, read as the reverse complement.
AGGCTAATTATGAAACCATATGGGAGACATTGGAATACTGTGTTACACACACATTTGATGTGGAGTGACGCCTTTTAAACAGAATAAAATAAAATCACTGAAATTTCAAAAGACTTTCTTTTTCATCAGTCATAGATCAATCTCAGCATGGTAAAATGTCGAAAGAAAGTTCTGAAAGTAAAAAATGAAGACGGACTCATAGACACTACTGAAAGACCTCCCAGTAACAAGACAAAGTTGACAAATTTTGACTGGGAAAGGAAAGAATTGAGTCAAGACTGGTGAGTGTATGATAGTGGGAGAGTTGCTCAGTTGGGTTAGCAAAGGACTCAGACTTAATTAACTAAATGCTCTTATGGCATGATGTATTGCTAATTATTTGGGTTTTTTTTTTTTTTTGTTAGGCCAACCTCCCCCTAATCCCCAACATGCTCTCAAAAACAAGTGAATTTGATTTTATTGTAAGTTTAGTAGAAATTACTATTACATGTCCCATTAATTTTATCTGAAAGTTGAGAAGCACTTTAGGGGTAGCTACAATTTCTTTATGTATCAAGTGTTGTCCGTATTGTGTTCTCATGAAGAACAGGCGGGTCTGACCATGGAAGGGGGCTAGAAAGCTGTGCTGGCTGTCATTAGTAATCTTTACTTACTTTTGATATATATCTATTAAAAGCTTTTCCATTATTTTGCTGAGGGATCATGTCAACCTGCATCAAATTATTTGTTCCTTCTCCCTTTGTTTGCCTTCCAAAACTTTTTTGGTTGCTTTCTTCCTCTCCTTTCATTTTCTTCACTGTTCTCTGGAATTTCTCATGTTCCAAAAATTGCCAGACTTAGCAGGAATGCTTTAGACTTCCAGTGGTTATTCTGGGGGGAAATTGCCTGATTTTGTGGAGTTAAGAACACTGAGTTACTCTTTACCAATTCGGATCTGTACTTTTGAGGGCTCACAGTGAAAAGAAGGGCACATCACCAATTCAGAAGCCAAGAATACTTTTGCAAGTCATCCCAGTGTGTGGTTCTGTAAGTGACTGGTTTCCCAGCTTGAAGACCAGAGCCAGCACCACTGGCAATAATATTGTTCCAGGGTAAAACAGCAGGAGTGAACTCAAAAATGAGCCCAATTCAGTTGACTGTCACATGACAATGAGTGGTTTGAAGCATTTTGAATTAATTTCTAACCACTGTGTATGTATTTTTAACAGAGTTTACAGCTGTAAGAAATGAGAACTAAAGATTTGGGTTTCACTGTGTCTAACACCTGTCTAAAGTTCTTGGACTGAGACACAAAATCATCCTTCATAACGTATAAACTGAAGGATAATCAGTGTAACTTTTTCTGTTCCTTATAACTCATCTAAAGCTCTTTGTAAGTACGGGATGTTGTATCTTACCATTCTGAGAGATAGGTGTAGCAGATTTTAGGAGCCTTTGGAGGTTTTTCATTATAAAGAGGTTTATCAAGGCCCTTCAAGCGACTGTCATTGACGTAGTCCTTGTTGTCTTTAAATTATGGTAACATTCCTTCTTGTCACACCCTACAGACCTAATGGACAGCAAAGATCAACCCCCTGGGCCATTTACTGCTGAGTGCTAATAACTGCAAATCCAAGGGAAAGGCGTTGCCCACTTTGGCAGGGTGCAGCAGGACTGTGCTTCAGACGTGCCCATCAGCACCGTAATCCTCAGGGGAGTGTGGGCAGGAGAGAACTTGTTCCTTCCAGAGCTGGAAACACAAAATAATTGTGGTTGCCATATTTTCTCATTGCAGTAGATATGTTTTCGTTAACATTCTAGATGGATTCTTTCCCATTCTGCCTTCCCTTATTTGATTGACACCAGCTTTGTAGCTTCTCAGAGGACGGGTTGTATCTCAGCATTCAGTTTAGCCCTTCAGATAGTCCCTTCTTCCCCTTTTCTTTTTTGTTTTTTGTAAATACAACTTTTTGAAAGTTGATGTTTCTTTTTACAGTATTTTCTAGAGGCTTAAAGCTTTAAGACCAACAACGTTATTACATCAGTCAAGTGCCAGCAGGAAAGTCTCTTAAAAAAGAAGGGAATAAAATAATCTATAATCCACCTTGACTAATGTTTGTCAGACCAAAGAAAAGGAGAATTTAGCAAATAGAATTTTTAAGGACTGGGGAGGGGGGCATGGTGGGAGGAAGGGGGATATTTAATAAAGATCAGGAAATTCAGAAGAGCTTAGAAAAGAGCTTTTTTTCCAGATGTTGTAATGTGAGGAGGCCACATGCTAAGTTTATTTGCAGAAATTCATCTCAAGCTGATTTCTGTGTTATGGAAGGATTTTGGTTTTGTATTTGTTTCCATAAACATCTTGATTTAAATATTTAACATATATCAATTGCAAATATGTTGAAACAAGAATAACAAAGGGCAGTTATGAAAAGTAAATTTGAATGTTTTATTATGCATGATGTATTTCCACCGGTCCTGTCCTTTCAGAGAGGTGGGCAGATGCCCCTGAAGGCTCTGGTCTTTGTCAGGGTTACGAGGAAAAAACCAAAAGGTAGGGCTGAGCTGGGGAAAGGGGACCATGAACTCTTGTGGCAGGAATGAGGGAGCAGCAGTTGTGGAGCATTACAAAACAAATAAGGGGAGGGAGGAAGGGAGAGAAGGGCCAGGCCTTGCAGAAGCCCAGGGATGCTGAGGTGAAATGGCTTGTGCTGGTATTAAGGCTCTTTAATTCTTCAGCTGAGTGTTCCTGGAATGGGAAATGGAAAGAATCACAGCTACCATTCACTTCAGAGCCTTTGTTTAATAGCCAGGGCTGCAGGCAAAATGTGCTGGGGGGCTGCTGCAGAACATAATGATCATGGAATTACAGGCAGCCCTGCCAGACATCCCTGCCTGGCACAGGCTCTCTGTTCTGTCTGAATTCTCCCTGGGATGTCCTCAGCGGTGCGGTCCTGTGCCATTGCCTGCTCCCCAGGAGCCTTCCAGTGCACAGGTGTCAGGCCTTGCCTCAAATCAAGAAAAGGAAAATTCCACAAATTCCACAAATTTCACTTGCTGTGAAAATGTTGAGTTGCATATTACAGTGTCAAACATTAAGACTAGGAAAAATTAAATGATAGAGGGTATAACATGATATCCATTTTACAGAAATTAAGATGCCACATTTTGTAATTTTTTCCCAAATCCTGTATTTTTATATCATTTACATTAAAATAATAGTGCAGAATATTTTTAATAAGTTAAATTCTTTATATGATAAGATCTCTTTTCTTTAAGGTATTTATTTTAATAATTTAATTAGCAGTCACAGAGTGAAATTTCTTTTCAGCTAGCAGCAGAGCCATCTTCATTTAAAATGCAGAGTTAACTTGGCTTCAGAATTAGGTAGGTGACAAAAGGCTGCAAATTTTCATCCTTTTTGTTTTAAGCTGTAGGTAAAAAACTGATCTCCGTGTTCTTTTCGTTTAAACAGCTCTAATGAATTCTGTTTGTCTCAAATAAGCAGCCTAGTACCCAGCAGCAGACACTATTCCCTTATCTAAGGGTATAGAAAGGCACAGATCACGTTATGGGATTTGAAAAATGGTGTGTAATTATGGAAATAAAGAAAATGTTAGAACAGCTGAGGCAGTGCCGCATGTACACATTCAGCTTTTGTTTTCTGGGACTTGTTTGGGTTTCTCCAAGCGTAAATTCTTCACTTGCAAAGTTATGAGGCTTCTTCAAAAGGATGAACCAACTTTGTTTTTCTTTTCCAAGAAAAAAAGGAGAATATTTCCCTACAAGGTGGGCTTCCAGGCATGTTCAATACTGCATACACTACAAATTTTCTGAAAGAATTTAAACCCCCAAACCCTAAACTAGACCCCAAATAAAGCACACAGCTTTCTGTGCAGTTTTCTACTTCCAGGACATTCCTTTCCAAGGAGGAACTGCCACATGTCACACTGGTATGAAAAAAACAAGAGTTTGTGTCCTTTGCTAGGTTTGGCCTTGAAATAGTATTGAGACATAAGATATATTTGATTAGTATGTTTTATGCTGCTTATTCACTGCTTACAATAAATGTACTTGATATTGGGCAGCTACTAATTGAAAATCTGAGCATTTAGGAACCTGTATATTCCCTCGGGAGGCACTGAGGTTTAAAGCCAATGTCCCTTCTACGTCTGTGACTGGCCTGTTTTATGTCAGGGTTCTCCCTGAAGAGGTCTGGAGAGCTTTAGGAAGCATGGTTTGGTCAGCTTCTGTCTGTTTATGGGTAAGGACAGCATAATCCTAAGTGTGTGGACCAAGAGCACTTTAATCAGTATTTGACAAAGAATTAGACAAAAACTCTTGAGTTTAATTTTAATTTCCTCACTGAGAGCTGTGATTTGCAGAGATGAAGTGTCATTGTGGGAAATAATCTTGTAAGGGGGCCAAAAATTTAAAAACCAGTCCTGAAACCAGTTTTCGAATCCCAAAAGACTGTTGCTGTTGAATGAACAGTTGTAAAAGAACTCAATGGGAGGCCTTAGGCTTTTGAGAAGTCTCAGACGTTGAGGCTTAAAAATCATGTAGCAGCCTTCTTGTATCACGTTTTGTACCTTCTGATAATTAATGTTGGCCCAGCATAGCTCTCATTAAATTGTATATAATTTGTACAAGAGCCAAAGGATTTGACTTGTTCAGTTGGAAAATCTACATAGGCTCATCCTAATTACAGCTGCTGTGTCTATATTTACAGTGTTCCTCAGAATTAAATTCTTTGAAATGCTACCAAGAAGTTGGATGTTTTTCCTGTTTGTGCTCTTGTGGCATCTGAGGGCCTTTGGAGAGACACCGGGCAAAGGCACGGTGACTGGTTACAGAAGGCTTCTCCCAGTGTTTTCTCACTGCTTTTTGAAACAAAACTGTCTTAATATCAAAGTGGGATGCTGGTGTTGGGAAAGGGAGGGTCAGAAGAACCCAGAATTTGGTAATTATATGTGACATAAGCTAAGCTCAAGTTTCAAGGCTCAAATCAGACATCACTTAACTTCCATCTTCCACTGGAGCCTGGGTGCCAAAGCCTGGGGCAGTTGAGGGGCACATGGGTGTGTCTTTCTGGCCTTTGCACAAATTTGCAGTGAACTCAGTTCTGTCTTGATAGAGCAAAAGAAGGGCTAAATTGTGACTATTCCCCCCACCTCCCCCACCAATGGAATTGTTTTCTAGCCAGCCAGTTCCCCAATTACTCTCCTGCTGCGAGATTCAGTGATTTGTCAGAGGTCTATTGTATTGCAGGAACTGAGCCAGGCTCTGTGTGCCAGTGCAGGGTATTAAGCCCACAGCAATTCCTCATTTGTCTTTTGCTGTAGGATGTGGTGTGTCTGATCACCTAGGGTGCACAGTATTATCCATATTTTCTGAATTAGTAAGGAAAACTTGGAGATAACCTATGATTTTTTTTTTATTTTTTACAGTAGTTATAAGGTATTCCCCCCCATCCTGTAATTATATCAGCCTGGAATCCAGCCATTCTTACAGAACTGTGTTCCATACACATCAGTGAAATGAATGTGTTCCTGAAAACTCATATTTTTGTATTGGCAGACACTTGCCTTACATAGGTGTATGCTGAGCCTATTCTCCAAGACAAAAATAAACTCCAGAGTTTGGTCACGAGATGGTCATATTTAAATGGGATTCAGGGCTTAAAATGCCCCCCACTTGTCGGTACTTCTCAGCACAATTTTGTGCTTGCATTGTTTGCTCTTAAGGCTTAAGACTTGAATAAATGAATATTTAATTTAAGTAGAATGGTAAACTGTCTAAGGGTTTGTGGATGCCTGGGGCTATCCATTGGTTACTACATCTCTGAAAGTTCACTGTGAGGCACAGATTAAACCACCAAGCTTTTATTTAAGTGTTGTGACCTTCCCAAATAGACTCATCAGGCAGCTGGAGGGATAGATTTAGGTGTCTCTAGGTCTGCTTAGAAACACAGCACAAATCTGCACAGCAATTCTTTACCTGTGTGATAGAGGTGGGACTTCAGAATCTGTGTCTTCGAACAGAAATGGCTCACTGAGCAACCTGCCCCAGCTGAGGATGACCCTGCTCATTGCAGCGAGGTTGTACTGCCTGTCCTTTAAAGGTCCCTTCCCACCCAAACCATTCTGTGTTTCTATGATTTCCAACTCTGTTAGCGGTGTAACACCTCAGCTTCCTCTGTTGCTGGAAAACCAGCATGGATAATCCAGGAGGAATATTACCTGGCTCAGCCAAGATGAATGTTGGGGTGGAAGGCTTCTTTGGGAGGGGTGTAGGATGAGAACACATTGTGCTTTAGTTCATCCATGAAATTAATTTCAGGCCTCTGTTCTGATAGAACCCTTTCCAAAAGGGTGCCAGAAGTCCTTTACCGGTTCCTTCACCAGGCCAGCTGGACAGAAGAGCTGGAAAGAGGGGGAGGACCCATGTGCAGGGCTGGGAAATATTATTCTTCATAGAAAGGATAACACTGACAGTATCAGAATGTTTTCTGTAAACCAGGTTTTGACCACATTTGCTTTTAGCAGTGTAGCTGGTGTGTTCCTCTAACAGCCACCTCTTCTGTAATGCCTTCTGTTTTCTTGTTTTCTTTCCTCTGTTTTTTTTTTGTGTGTTTTTTTTTTTAAGTTTTTATTTTCTGTTTCTCTTTAGTCTATAAAGACTAGCTTGGTGTTACACATTTTTAGCTGTTCATCTAGTCACATGAATTAGAAAGTGAGGGTTTTTTTCACAGTTAAAATATTACTTTGTTTTGAAACAACATTCTTGGATGAATTTCCATAATGCTTCTTCAAAATGTTTATAAAACAGACATAAGAATTTTTTAATGAGATTTTTATAAAAAATTATTCTCAACATATCAGTAGTGGGTTGTTTTTTTTTTTGTTTGTTTGTTTTGTTATTCTTAGAATTTGTATCAATTTCCTCATTTTTAGTTTAGGAGTCTCAAAGTATTTTGTAGTGAACTTACTCTTAATCACAAATGAAAATATGTTCTTTCCCTCAGATGAATTGGCAGAGAATCTGGATTGTGTGTACAAAGAATATAACCTTAAATGGTACATTATGACCTTAATTTTGAATTCTAAGGCCCTTCATCCTGGGAGGATGAACAGCCCCCAGGCACTAGTGCAAATGGGGAAGCTGAAGTAAAGCTCAGGACTCTGGCAGTAAGCAAACTTGATCCCTCCATCTCTGCCAATGAGCTGGAGTGATTTAAAGTTTCTACTCTGATTTTGTTTTCTTGTATGAGAAGCCAGGGTGGCCCAGGAGCCCAGTAATCAGCAGAACCTGGCTGGGAGGTAAATCCCCTTCATGGACTGGCATCTCTGCACTGTCACAGCTTCTCAGGGAGATTACAGGAGAATGATGTCTTGGATGGTTAGTCAACCTTGACAGCTCTGTGGTAGAGCCAGTTACAGAATCTATTGCAGAACTTGAGCATTCCTGCTTAATTCTAAGCACGGAGACAAACCAGAGATACTCTATCTGAAACTTGATTTTAGCTCTTTATGGTTTCATGCACATGTCAATATTCCCTGCTCTGTAATGGTAATCGATAGCTAAAGAAAAAGGTAAATTTGTATGAAAAATTATTTATCAAAATGTTTGTTGTACAAATTGTTCTTTCCTAGGCTTCCACCAGCAAATGGTATTTATTGACTTTAATTGGATATGATTGCATTCTGTATTCTAGGCAGAACAATTTTTTGCTACTCTCTGCCGCTGTATTTGCTTTTCAAATTCAATTTTCTATACCAAAGAGAGTGAGAAGGCTATTTAACAATGGTACTTACTTAGAATACTGATTATATAGTGTTCTCTGTCCCCTTCCCATCTTTGAGACACTTTATTCCCTGATGAACTATAGCAGTATTAAAAATCATAAAACCTGTGTCAGTAATAGACAGCGAATAGGCTTCATATATGGAAAAATAACTTCTTTCAAGTTTTTTCACCATGATAGACACATAAATTAGGACTGAAATTAAAAACTCCTTGGGGATATTTTCTTTGTTAAAAAAATTCCTCCTTACATGACTTGGTTTAGTTATTTTAGCTCTATAAGTAAAGTGTATTGCTTGTTGTAAATAGCATATTAATTGATGTTAATGGGAAGTAGCTGTATTGCAAATAGTTTGTGCTATGGTGCTAAGTTATCATCTACCCTCCAGCTACAAAATTTATTGGTGTGCTGGGCCAGCACTATACACCTAAATGTTGTTACTTCAATTACAGACACTGGAAATGGGGGTGAAAAAGTGTGCAGGTTTTTTTTGGTCCTTGCTTCTCTAAGCAAATTCTCCTCTAACTGTATTTGCTGCTACCAGGAAATGCTGTTAAAATGTAGGATCGTTGCAGAAAGTATAATTTCCCATTTATGCTGACATGGGGCTCTGCAGTGGACAGTGTCATAAGAAAGTGAGATTAGTTCAACAGTATCTAATAGCTGGCTCCAGTGCAGGCTAAAACTCCTGCCAATAGGCTAGAGACCTTTTCCCGCAGGAAAAAAACCCTCTTTCAGTCCTCTTCTAAAGAATATTGTAAACTTTTGAAAGTTTGGTACCCTCTGACTTTTTGACGGGTATGGATGAGGGAGAAACTGTGTAAAGAGCTCACTATCTTGGAGCCAATTTACTGCTCTGATGGCAGTCTTAAAATTCACATGGATTCTTTCCTCTATATTTCCTGGAAGGAATATATTGTCCATAGCAATGACCTGGGAGAAGGCAGGGCTGTAATTTCACCATAACTTCCTCCTGAGCGGGAATGACAAGCCTGCAACCAAATAAAAGTCTGAAGTTGACTTTTGGTCAAAAAGGTTCTGTTGCCCTCTGAAGAGTGCTCCACAATTCCCCTCACTCCATGCAGCTTTCTGCTTCACAGTTTTCTTGGTTGCTCAGTCCAGATACAAGGAATTCATTGTTTGACAGACAGCAGGTGCTTGCATGCTTCATGGGGAATCTGAAGCACGGGAGAATTCCAGGATGTTCTCTCCAAGCCTGCTCAGGCAGGCACTGACCCGTTGAAGGCAGAGCTAAGTGCTTTCTGAGATGAGTCCCCCTGCTGAAGGGCAGGCAGCTGCTGCCAGAGCTCACCACTGTGTCCTTCCTCATACTCACAAGTTATTGCTTCAAGCAAATATCTATACTTGAAAAACTTTCCCTGTTTAGTTCTGCTGCATCACAACACGAGAAGCACAAATTCCAGTCCTTTTAGAAGGCGGCTGCCAGGGTACAATTTTGTGGCACAGAGCAGTTTATTGCTGGACATTCAGTACTTAATTTTTACTTATGTATTTACCTTTATTTGGAAATAGGGTACCATCTACATTATCAGATACTGTTTCTATATATTCCATTAATCTAGAACTTAGTGGTGCTTTACATCATTCTGTAGCTCCCAGTGCTGGTGTAACACGTGAACGTAGCATGGTTCCAGTAGGGAGAGTAATGTAAGTATTGTGACGTTAACTGCTTTAGATTTATTATATACTTATTTTCTTTGGTTTTTCAGGCCTGTGCAGCCCTGATTTTTATTGTTCTCACAGTATGATACAAACAAAGTAGCAGAATTGCAAATTTTGACCTTTCTGTCTTAATTATGGTGTATATTATTTTATGTGATTGAGCTCTTCTAGTTTAGGAGGAAGTTAACTGTGGTGGGGAAAGCTTGTGCCAAATGCACTTGACAGCTTAACAATTTTCAGTCACTGTCCTCACATTCTGATGTGCATTTTTGTTCTGCTGTCTAATTATAGCACCAGAAGAAGGGTGTACAATATGTTGCTGCTTTCTTCCTGCAGTGTAGTACAGTGCATTTTGCTTAATGATGGAGGAATGAGATTCTATAGTGCACCAGGAGCTTTGTCTGGCTTTTTGAGCAAACCAGAAAATAACTCCTGTGTTCGTTGCCGTAGAAAAGAACTGGAGTCTTTATTTTACTGCTTGACAAGGAACCTCTCAAAAGTGAGGAAATAATTTAATATTGGTTATAGATTCTCGCTATAGAGTCACTGCATGGTTTTGTATAGTGCTTTTTCTTAGGTTTATATAATTAATGCATGCATCCTAATGCACCACCACCTTAGCTTGCAGATGAATAGTATTTTTATTCCATTAGATTTTGAGAAATAAATCCATGAAAACATCAAAATGTCTATACTGAAGACACTTTTTACAGCTTCTCTGCTTCTGTCTTTATGCTGAATAGGTACAACCCAAGGAGAAGATACAAGCAAACGATTCCCTGTGCAGAAATTAAGATAGCAAGGATGTTTGAAGGATGAATGCCAAACACTCTTTTTAACTGTTTAGTTTACTCCAGCTACTGGTAAACTGAAGGCATGAAATTAGCTGAAACAAGAGGATGGTTTGAACAAAAGACTCGCCTGCTCAGGGTCATGTAAGAAAAAGTTTAGGCAAAAGCATCTTGTTTAAAACAAAATGTATCTATCCAAGCTAATCCATGTGGATAACACATTTAGGGTTCTCACTGACAGGAGGTCATAGCTGTCTGTATTTGATTGAATAACATTGTATCAAAGTCAACATGCAGAGGGCCCACCAGAAGTTATCAGAATTATCATTTCAATTAAACAGATGGCTGAGGAATCAAATGAAGAGCCTTTGAGTGATGGCTACGGAATCAATAATGTCTTTCTGAGCTTTATTGATTTATCTTTGTCCAGGCGGTAGAATTGATTTATGTCTCTAGCTTTATTTTGATAAGTCAATGATAGCTCAACTATTCCTAAATTAATGTCTTCTTTTTGTGGGGCTTACATTATTTTTTTTCTCCTGGTGAAGAGACAGAATTTTACATCAAGCCGAACTGATTTTACTAAGTAATTCTGTAGCTAACAGAGTATCATAAATCAAGCAGAAGGATGGTCTCTGCAGTTTCACATGGAATGAATGACTTAGAATCGTGGAAAAGGCATTTATTTATTTAACCAGTCCGATGGTATTGCATTTTTCCTCTTTGTGCTAGCAGGCCAGTTGACGTTTGCAAGCAGACAGGATTCTTGCAGTGAAGAATGCAGTAGTGTGAGGATTGTAATGTCTTTCCACAAATAACAGGGAAAAAGAAGAGAAAAATGTGTCTGTGTGTGAGAGAAGGAGAAGAAAAGGGCAGTCCAGCTCCACAACGAAGCTGCTTTTGCCATATGGTGCATTCCAAATGTATGTGAAAAGACATTACATGTGGAGCTCAGCCTCGTGGTGTGGGGAGCAGCCTGGTGTGGTGCCAGCTTGCTTTTTACAAACCCAGATAGCAGTGCTGGTTTTGCTGCTGTTAGAAATGTCCATGTCAGTAAAAGTTTTGTTTCCCAGGTCACGGAAATATTGGCAATAGTTTTGCAAGCTTGTAAAGCAGGCACTTCACCTCTGCTTGCTTGCCTTTTTCTTTTACAATATGTACCCTTAAAAGTTCCTAGGAGTAGTTCTGGGGTTTTTTCCTAACAAGTAAGAATGAAAAATAGCATCAATAACTAACCCTTCCCCACCATGATCTCCTTTCTGCAATTTTTTTCAGCACCAAGCCCAGGTAAATTGTTCAGTAAATACTGAATAATTGGAACCTGTGGTCAGATCTGATGGTAAATGAACCTGGGGGCTCTGAGGCGACCAAAAGTTGTGTTTGAGGCTTAGAATAGTCAGATCATAGTAGCTGTAACAGGACCTAGCCAAGCTGTGCCTCCCTGCTAGCTCAAGCTTTAAAAATCTAGGTGCAGACTTGTACAGTATCATATTATGTATGTCATAATTTATCCTTAATCCATGTCCAATTTATCCCTTTATCCATAATTTATCCTGAGATCTTCATGTAGCAAATAGAACATGGCTACAAGTTTCTTCAACTATTTTAATCTGTATATATTTTTTTGGAAATGGAGAGGAAAAAGTCGTATTGAAATGCAGTGTGTTTGGGAGGAATGTCAGGAGACCTGGGTCATAATTCTAGCCCTGGCTGATGTCAATAATCAGGTAAGTGACTACATTTCTTCTCTCTTTGTCAGTGATTAAAAGGATAGGTAGGCTATTGCTAACTCCTACCAGTTTTCTAAATTCCTTTAGTTGTGGTAGTAGCTTAGGATCTCAATTCCTTTGAGCATATAGGTACCTCTTTTTAATTACCTTTACCAGGGAAAGCTTGGTGGTTTAATTTGTGCCAGGTTTTTTGAAGGTCGTAAATTCAAAGCCCTGTTGTTACTGAGTAGGCAGAATAGAACTGTTATGTTTAAAAAAAATCAACTTTCAAGGCCAGAGAAAAAGCTAATTATTTGACCTTAAAGCAAAATAAAGGAAAAAACAAGATGTGGAAAAACTAAACACTAAAAAAAAATAATTCTTGAATATGAGAAATTAGAAAGAATAAAAACTCTTTCCACCAAAATACAGGGTTCTTCAGGAAAGTCAAACCACTGTATCTTTGGCTGATTTTTCATCATAATTATAATTATTAAGTGGCTTTTGAGACTTGTGTAACTCAATATTCCAGATTAGCTTTTCTATGAAAACATAAACAGATAACACTAATCAGAAGGTCTAAATTCAACGGGAACATTGTATATAAACCTACATATTTAAAAGTTTTTTTTAGTATTTAGTGCTCTCTTGCTGTGAATGCTGATTGTTTATATAGTGGATATGTAATTTCTTTGCTACTTGGAGCAATAAATATATATACACACACATACAGACAGATGTCTTTAAAGTTTTAGCCTTAAGAGGCTCAGTTAATGATAGTACAGAGATTTAGAGGGGGACCTTACCCAGAGGTGTAACAGGTCTTGCTAGGTTTCTCTTCTCTACATGCATGTATTTGCTGGCCAGTCAAGTCCATGATCTGAAAGTAATGCTGCCTTATGGGGTCTCAGAAAGCTAAGTAATAAAAGGCATTTAAGCATCAATTTGAAAATAGAGGCCTACTTGGGTGAGGGGGTTTGAAAATCTACATTAAAGAGATTTACAGTGCAAGGAAAGCCATTGTGCAAACCCCCCTTTTTTTGTTACAGCACTATAGGATGGTCAGTCAGTTTTAACTTAGGTAATGTAGCAAAGTTATGTAGAAACCCAGTAAGAAAAGGAGATAAAAGCATTCCTACTGTCACTCCAGTATTATCACTTCAGTCAGATTTCGAGCACAATGTCACGGTGCTGAACTGAGGTTCAGTGTGTCAAGCCATTGTCTGGCACCAGCATCTGCATAGCTGCCATTGTTTTACTGGAGCAGCTGCCACTCAAACCTGTGATGGAGTAGGTGGAAGGCATTCCAGAGTTAAACTTGCATTGTGCTACACAAAAGAGACCTATTGGGATAACTCCTCCCACGTTTAGTGGGTTTTTTTTTTTTTAAACTTTGCATGACTTTAATACAAGAAATCTTTTATTTGAAATATTGGGAGGCTGATAAGCAGGATTCTGGGGATGAAAATTACAATACAGAAATGTCGAGAGATTAAAAGATCTGTGTGACAGAGTATAGATGTACAAGTTGTACTTCTCATCATTTCTGCTGGTGGGTGGACACAAGCAGTTTAAACTGAAGTCTCTGGTTCTTTATAGAGATATTTCATTCATATGTGAGTGCTGGGTTATGCATGAAGGAAATTAAATTTGTTCACCTTGAGAGAAAATGAATGCAGGTTTGTAATCTTCTGTATTTGGACTATTAGAGAAAGACAATGAGACAGCTGAGAGGGTGGCAGATGCGGGGCTGAATGGAGCTGAGGGGTCAGTGCTCAGCAGCCAGCACTGGCAGGCTAAGGGGAAATAAGCTGCAGGAAGAAATTCTTTGCTGTGAGGGTGGTGAGACACTGGCACAGGCTGCCCAGGGAAGCTGTGGATGCCCCAACCCTGGAAGTGTCCAAGGCCAGGTTGGATAAGGCCTTGAGCAGCCTGGGATAGTGGAAGGTGTCCCTGCCCATGGCAGGGGGGGTTGGTACAACATGAATTTTAAGGTCCATACCAAGCCCTTAACGTTCCGTGATCTGAGCACAGGAGCTGGTTAAAATGAATGCTCTCCAGAGGTCCTTTCAACTTTTGTGATTCTTTGAAAAGGAGAATCAGGCAGGCTTTTCATATTCCCTATCGTGCCATGCATTTAGTGTTTAATTTTCCATTTACTTTAGTGCGTTTAGGAAGATAAGTTCCTGCTTTCACTTAGTGCCTTGCTGACCACAGTGGTCAGCTGGGGAAGGTGTGTTTCTCTTAATGACCTCCAGAAGTGGAAGGGACAGCTAATATCCATAATTAGTCTCTGATAACACATAGTGATTAAATAACTTTATTTTTCTCTGAAAATAAAAAAACCCCAAACTTTCAAGGCATGCCAGTGGAAGGCACAGTGTTCTTCTGTGTCTCCTGAATAGCTCTTTTATAGAAATTGAGCTGGAACAGAATGGTTCATTAGCAATGACTGCGAGATAGTGAAGCACACTGAAAAGTTTCTCTTGACCAGCTTTGCAAAAGGCAGAACTTCAAGGATTTTCTCCCAAGAAAGTAAAGGCTGCAATGCATTTCAAGTTGTGGTCCAGGCTTTGTAAGTCCATAGTTAAAACAGTTCTTGATAAAATGCTAACAATTTGAACAGAAGGGCAATCAATCTCTCTCTCTCAAAAAAAAGTTGCCTGTCATTACAGGATTTTTCTGGATTGATATCTTCAGATTGTTCAAATATTGAATAATTTCTTGTTTAAACATTTAGCTGCAACAATATGCTCAGTTAGTAGGTAACAAGGGGCCTATTGAATTGGCAAGAGATTTTTTTTTAGTGAGTTCTGTTTGGTTTGTATCATATGAAGGCAATCAAAGGTAGACAGCCGAGATTATATTATGCTTTTAAGCCTTGTTATTAAGTTTAAAATGAGATAAATGGAATATTGAGATTTTAATTTCCAGCCCTCTCATTCCTGCTTCCTGAAAGAAAAGGGTGCATGTGGCTTAAATTTGAAATTTTTAATGGGAGGAAAAGTGATCTGTGCAGAAGTTTTAGCATCAAGGGTTTGATGACCTTTGCCATAAACCAAAGGAAAAGAAGACAAAAACCATTCAAGAAGTTGCTGCCAAACCACTTTAATTCTGTCGGAATGGAATCACCTTCTCCAAATCCAAGCAGTTCATTGTTATCTGCAGTGTTGAGAAGGTGACAAATGATGGGAGTAACAGTTAACAACCAACCTGCTGTGTTGGGGCCGTACTGATGATGTACGGTGTTGCTATGGGACCCCTTGCATAATTTCATAGTTTTTATGTATCACTCTGTTATAGTCCATTTTCGTGTTTCTTGTTAGACCAAACTGAAAGAGTGGGACTTAGTTTGTTCTCCTCCTTCTAGTGATAATTTTATCCTTTGATATCTCTTATTTTGGGCACTCAGAGCACATCTAACATGTTATCTCACCTGGATTGTGGGAGAGACCATGGCAATGCAGAGATTTGTATAAAATTCTATGGGTTGGTATGTTTCAGATTTTAGATTAGTGCCATTTTGGTAATATTGTCCCACTAAAGAAGAATATTAGAAGGGACAGTTATGTCAATTGTAACTGCTAATATCATTTCAGTCTGAAGAGAGTGCACAGAGATGTGAGGCCTTGAAAACCATATTAGGCCCTTATACAGTACGAATTCTAAGGGGCTACATCTACCTTGGTTTCACTGGGAACGTGAAAAATAAAAACCACAGTGGAAGCTTTGGCAGTGAGACATAACGTGGACTAAAGCAAAAGAATGCATATCAGAAATTACAATTGGTACAAATACAGTATTGAATCAATTTTAACTTCATGTGGGAAAGACGCGAACTTTTCTACAGGCTCCTCATTGTACCACAGGGACCATAAAAACCAGAGAGTATAGGCTGATATAAAATCATGAAATGGAGATAGGAGCATAAAATATGACAGTACTATTTATACGGCAGTGCACTCGGTCTTCCTTTGAATAATGTGCTCAGTGAGGCATCCTTTGCCAAGACCCTGAAGTGGAAGATGGAAAACAGAATGGGTTGAAACAGGAATGAGGATGTGTCTGTTGCTGCTGCTTTTTCAGTTACCTGTTCCTGTACAGAGCAGGACCAGGCTGAGCCCCTGGTGTGGTCCATCAGAGCCATGGCATGGCTGTATTAACCTGGTGGAGCTGTTGTTGTTTCTGGCCCGTTCCTTCCACTTCGATGGAGTCTGGAAATAGTCAATAGAAGTGATTAAGGCTCAGAGAGTAGCGGAGAGCATGTCCTCCAAAAGTAGTAGAGCAAAGACAGGGAAGGAGAGTGAGGGAAAAGATGATAGAGAATAACATGAATGGTGAAGGCTGCCTGACTGTTCTTTTTACCAGGCTCTGGAGTGGAATAGTGGATGAAAACCAGGTGCAGTAAAAGGGACGAAGAGACCAGAAGTACTTGCTTACTCTTTGGAACATATTTGGTGTGCTTTTGAGATTGGTTGAGGAGGGATTTTTGCGTGTTCATAGAAATCATCAGGGTTTTGTGGTTTAGCTGACATTAGGAAGTTCAGCTTTTTTTGCATTGGTGTGGTGAGCTTGCTTCTTTTAGAAGTATTTGCACAAACACTCAGGTCTGCAGTGGTTGAGTGATTCATCTTGTAGTCAGTCCCACAACTCAATTATAATTGAACTGATGTGCTTTTCCTACTCCGTGCCTGTCTCTGGACATAGAACCCAGTGATACTGCTGATATAGTCTTCCTAATCAGGTAGGAAAGCCTCCCTCCCCCAAAAAATAACGCAGAAGTATCCTTTGTTAAAAGGATGTTATCAAAGCAAGGCATGACAAGAACTTCCCTAAGTGGAGAGCTTGGTTCCCGCTGCCTGCTCACTGTTTGAGTGCTCTGTAGAGTGAACCCAGGTGCAGGGTTTGTACCTGGGGGATGTGCAGTTGGCAGGGAGCCCACAGGTGGCAAGCACAAGGCTGTTTTACAGCCACAGTTGGGGTTTCAGCTGTGGCTGCTGCATCTTGGCAAGCCCAGGCTCAGCCCTTCATTTCAGTGCCTGAATCAGATGTGCAATCATATTTGATTTTTAAAGAATTATCTGCCTTTATAGAATGCAGTCTTGGCAGGTGTTTATTGTGGTAGTTCGAGGCTGGTTTCTGTTTTTGATCTCTAGTACTTGTTCTTACAAAGTCATTCAGACAGACTTGAAAACATCGGCTTCTGCTTTCAATGGTTCATCCCCTATTTTGAAAGGGTTAATACAATCTGCTGTACCAAGGCCTTTCACAGAAAGACAGATTCATTGCTGTAAGTGTATTTTTGGTGACTTGCAGGCAACTAACTGGTCAGGGATTATATTTGCGATTATCCCTTAGATTTAGTTAGAATAAAAGCACCAGTGACATTGCCAATGACCCAGATGTTTGAAAAAGCCGTAGATTAAGATATTGAGGTCTGTACCTCCAAATCCCACAATATTATATTAACACACGTTCAGAAGCTGCAGAATTGGATTTAAATCCAGCTCTTGGACCCCCTTCATAATCTGATTTTGTACTTGGAGTGGTGAAAATAATGGTAATGCAGCTGCCGCAACAGTGACTGTGTGAGCTTTTTTCACATTAGAAAGGATTTTAATAAAGTAAAAGTGCCTTAAATGCAGAGGCATCTTTCCTTCTTTAATTGCAGCTTTGATAGCAATGAAAAAAATTTGTAGTATTGTAACTCACTGTGGGCTGGAGATTGGTGGAAAAGGGATATGGTCTCTGACTCACAGACAAGTACAAGCTTCACATATTAAGACCTCATTAAAAATTGATGATGTTTACATCGTTCATGGTTATTTCAATTTTTATTGCACACATGACTGTCAGATGGCATTACAGATGCAGATCAACCATGAGAGCAGCATTTGCATCAATCTCAATTTTGATTCTGGAGGTTTCCTCAAAAGAACAAAGGAAAAAAGCTGATGAGAAATAACTACAGGTACTTCTGAGGAAATCCTGCAATGGGTTAGTGTATCAGGTACTGAAGTTCCTCAGCAAGAGTCATTAATACGTGTAAACACAGTAGCTTACAGCCAAGCTCCTTTTGCCATGCTGCAGGCTTGGCACACTTGTTGGGAGTTTGGTGAGCAGGCACCAGCGTAAGAGAAGGGACAAGCAGTAGTGTGCACTACAGGTGTGATCCTGGAGTAATAGTGCTGAATCAGACAGGCTTCACTGTGACTTACACTGCTGATTTACCTCTTGGTGGTAGACCTAGAGAATGGGGTTTCCAGTAGAGGTGATCCTTTTCAATGCTGATTTACCATCTGCTAGGAACAGGTGGTGTTTCCCTTCAAACATGTTTCTGTTGTACGTAAGTGAAGTGACGAATTTCCATTCCAGGACATTTTGTTCAAAGGAAAGTTAATAATCTGCATATTTTTCAATGGGTACAGGAACCTGCCAGAGAACCTAAGTGGAGGAAGGGCTCAGTTACAGTAGCTGATTCAGTTGAAACATAGGAGATTTATTCCAAAGGAAAGAGAATTTCCCAGTATTACCGCTGGTTTCCTGCCCTGCCCATGCCCCAGATGTGGTAGTCATAAAAACCTTTTTTTTTTTTTGAGTATTCTGTATCCTGAAATAAAATGCTGCAAACAAGAGTGTGATTTAGGCTGTTCTTCATCAAGGGGCAGATCTTTTACAGGCAGTTATTTTGCTAGCTGGGTGGAGATGATACGGAAGATGAGGATATAGAGGATATATGGAAGCCAGAAATGAGGATTAAAGATCAGCTGTGTAGTTTTGTGTTACAAAGCCTGTGAGCATAGAAAGAATTATCTGTGAACTGTGGACAGCCAAGGCCAACTGCCCAAATTCAGGTCTTGCTAAGTCTGGTAGTTTTTTGAGCCAATTACCTTTGTAGCAGTTCATGGCTGTTATGGATCATTTCCAATAGCTACTGAAGGGACTAGTGTTTCCTCTTCTTTTTAGGAGACATTAGAAATGATGAAAAACCCCCCAAAAAACAAACCCAAAATGCAAGGTGTCTGCTTTTCTGTGCTAAACTGTTCTTGCTTTATGATGACTTTCCTCTGAGATAGAGGGTGGATTGACTACATTCAAGAGACAGAAAAATTAGAAAGAATTAGCATGAGTAAAATGATGGCTTCTTCCTCCCCCTGCATGGGTATTTGGGCAGAGGAGTATGAGGCCAACCTGGTGAGCATCTCAGGCGTGCACGTACAGCTTAGAAGTCTTGCTTGGCTTAGCCCTACCCAGATACTTCTGTTTTCCTGTCACACATTTCGAGTTCTGAGATGCAGCTCCTCGCAGCATCCCCGAGCTGACAGCTGATCTGAAGAGCCACACACACCTCAGCAGCACATCTCTCCTTCTGGCTGTACCCTCTGCTTTTCCTGAGGAGAGCAAGGGGCTGTTGCCTTTGGGTTCTTTTTGTGCCTTGGCAGTTCATCCTTCCATTCTCTTCCTTCTAATGTGGATTTTCTCTCCAGTGAACAGAGGTCAGAAACAAAGCTGCAAAGGATGAAAAAGCAAAGCTGGTAGTTCAGCTCCTTCATTCTTCTTGTGTATCACTTTGGACTAAGTCTAATGTTTTGCTTGTGGCCACAGCAGAATATTTGTTGCTAAATAAAAGGTGTCTAGTACAAAAACCGCTGGAAGTTGTCTTACTGAGTCACTCTGTGATGTGGGTAGTTGCTGCTAAAGAACAACATAGAAGAAATCCCTCAATAGATAGAGGTGGCCAAATTTGTTCCCTTAATGGTGGTGGTCTGATCTGTTTTGCTCAGAGAGCAGCTTAAGGCCTGAAAAAAGACGGTTTTTGTCTTCTGAGATGCTTTTTCTTAGTGTTGGCTCTCATAACTCTAAATATCCCTGTTGAGGAGTAAATGATCAATTAAGTGGTAAGAAGACCAGGTAATTATTTTAACAAGCATAGATAGATATGCATTAAACTTGAAAATGGTCTGCCATTAGTTTGATAAATGCAGATTTCTTAGTAGATGTCCTCCCTGCTCAAGAATGTTAACATATGGAGATTTAAGAACACTGGTGGAGAAATCCAACAAAAAACCCATTCAGAAGTAAAAATACAAAAAATATGAAGGAATTCTTACTTTTATTTTTATTTGCATCACCCTTAAACTTATGGTAACAGCATTTGTGTCCAATCAAGTTTGTGACCCATATCAACAGATAGTAGGTATGAAGGAGCTGTGTTTATGGAGCACCAGAAGCCCTGTCATTTTGAAAGACCCTTCCTGGTCTTTGTCAGTGTGATCTAGGAGGCTGCTTCTATCCTGTAACTTCACCTCTGTGAGCTTATGTGAAGGGACAAAGGGTTTGTAACATATGATAACTCTGGCATTCTCATTTTTGAATAAAAACTCCAGAGACTGTGCATGGAGGTAGGAGCCACCATCTCCTGCTGGAGCATTTGACAAGCTCAACTTGTGCCAGCTCCTCAAGGCCAAGCAGTCCCACTTGAAAACAACTATCTCCAAAATGAGACCTTTCCCATGACATTTAAAGTCAAATTCTTATCTGAATTAGATACTCAGCACTCAAGGTTTACATTAATTTCTTTTAATTTTTGGGGTTTTTTCTTCATATAGGGAGTAAGACAGGACTTTCAACATTTGCATCAGGACCACGGGTGCAGATGGAAATGCTGTATTGTGTGGTTTAGTTGTAAATGTTTAGTTCTGTTTACATGGGAAGCATTTGTTTTTAATGAAAATGTTACTGACTTTTACACTTTCCTTTTCCTTAATTTTTTTTTCAGAATTACATATGGTTTTAGTATTGTATGCTTTTTGACAAGACAATTAATTAAACCTTTAATAGCCCACCAAAATCTATTGCTCGCTTTTAATTTTTCAGTCCGAATATTTGTCCTGCATGACTTATCCAACTTTCCTTCATCAAAGCATTTTCATTTGTTTGAATTTAATTCACTGGCAGAGAATTCAATTTGGTGTTTACATCAATTTATTAAATGAAATACTGCATGATGATTAAAAATAATTTAACTATTTTTTATTTGGGTTGGAAGGAAGTATTAAAACCCCGTTATGTGTGGAAAGTTCCAGACCACTTCAGATATTTTTTCCAGAGCTGTTGCTAAATCCCCAAAATGTATTACTGTCTGTGTGTAATTGTATTGGTTCTACTGAGCACACTGTGCAATCCCAGACAAAGCTTTCGGGGTGACAGTCTCCCGTTGTGATGGAGATACTGTAACTGGAACAGCATCCAGACTTTAAAATGCTGTAAACACCTAAGAGCTTACTGTACCTTTCTTAGACAGTATGGCAGAATCTATTTTTAAGTTCATTACCTTCTCCCAAGGTGAAATGTTTCCTGTGTGGGAAAAGCTTATCTCAAATTAAAGAATATGTTTTCGAGCTGCTGTTACCAGGATACTGAGGGAAGTGCATTCACTCATTCAAATAGCATCAATAAGTCTGATGAGACCTTATAATGAAGTGCAGTTACGCTTCTATTTATGTCTTCTGTTTGACAGCTTCAGTATCTGAATGCCCACTATTGATTGATTAAATAAATGTATAACAAACCCCTTTGCTGTCAGATTTTTTAAATAGAAATCAGCAGTGTGACTGAAATGCTCACCAGCTGCTGTTGCCTGAGGTGGTGTATGCAAATGTCTGTGCCTGGGCACTTTGAATCACTTTTTGCAAAATACAGTGGCATCAGCTGAAAAACATGGTTGGAAGGAGTTTGAAATTCTGTGAGGGCTTCTTCAGACATTTCTAGATGTGGTTTATGTTATGTGAGAAGTCACACAAGGAGATGACTCGTGAAACCCAGAGCATGAGTTCCTACTGTCTTAGAACTGGACTTTTTATTTAACTTGTGTAGCTTGTGGGTCTTGGACAAGTGTTCTCAAAATTAGTGCTTAGGAATGACACAAACCTTGGGGAGCAGAAAATTCAGTACAAGCCTAAATTAGAGACTTTTGAGGTTCCAGGGAGCTTCTTCATTGACTCCAGTGGAATTTGAATCAACTTGGTGGTGTTTCTGGGATTCTATTGCAGGGCTGGCTAAGGTCATATGCTTAGAAACTCAGATTAGTTGTTTTTCTTTCTCTTTGTGTGTTTGTATTTCTTCTTTGAGTTATTCCTTATGCCTGGAGATCTCATAAACTTTTAATGGGTGGAGTATGGTTTCAGCAGCTGTGTTGATCTCTCTTTTGGGGTGATGTAGAGCAGTTCCATGAGACAGATCACTTCATTTGCTGTGCTCGACAGTTAGAGCAGTTTATTTTTCATGGGGATCTACACGTGGCCTTATTCATTGCAGAGACTGATCCTTCTAAAGATGCTCATTTAAACACTCTCTTGTACTTTTGGTCTTTCAAATGGATCTGTATTAACTGAAGTCATGAAATATTTCAGTTAAAAGACTGAGAATCTTTTCTGTGTAGAGACATTGCTGATGAAGTACTTGATTTCCTGGCTTGTTACAGGCAATATTTTTTTTTGTGTTCTGGAGAAGTGTGTTACTATTGGTCTGAAAGCTCTAGATCTAATTGTTATGTTATGCACAGCATATTCAATTGTTAACAAGGAGTGTAATAAGCAAGGAATGTGTCCCTTTCCCATCTCATGGGAATGTTTGATTCACTCTGAAATCCATAATACTGTGCATTAAAATATATGGCTCATTTTTAACATTCACCTAAATCTTTTATGTAGTTATGCTCATTAGCATAGTTCAGAAACCTGCTAATGAAGCAGTCAGTAATTCTTTTTTTTTACACATTTGAAGTAGGAAAAATTGAATTTAAATTACTTTCTCACATGCATAATCTGGCTGGACTAGAGGCTTTAATCTGTTGTTGCAATATCAGTGGAAGGAGTGTGTGTTACCTGTTTTCAATCAGTGTGTTTCTGCTTGCTTCAGTTTTGATGACTTGGCACTTTGAGGAGAAACACCAGGTTAGCATCAG
Source organism: Oriolus oriolus (assembly GCA_013400235.1). Taxonomy (NCBI): domain Eukaryota; kingdom Metazoa; phylum Chordata; class Aves; order Passeriformes; family Corvidae; genus Oriolus; species Oriolus oriolus. The sequence goes on along the minus strand of VXBT01007138.1, from coordinate 2,887,233 downwards.
AAATCTCCTTGGAAAATTTCAAACTGGATTTACATTGCAAAGGAATCGTGATAAGAAGCAGAAAATCATCCCAAACTTCATGGGCATGTCCTGTAAAAAAAAAAAAAATCAATTAGGCTTATTATCTAAAAATACATCTGAAAGGTATTGGTTTTGAGTGTAACTTGTCCTTAAAGGTTATTAGCTGAGCTGCATCACCTGACTGTGTGCTCTGTGCATTTTCAGAAGAGTTTGAGCCTGGCTCGTTGGAAGAGTTTGTGCATAGTGTGTCATTGTCCTGCAGCTGCCACGCTGTGGCAACTCGATGGTGTCTCTTTTTTCAGTAGGTAGACTGATTAATTATTTCAGTCTCTGCTACAATGTGTCAAGGCTTTTTCCCCCCCTTGGTTACTCGTTGTCTGGTTTAATCAAGAGTAAAAGACATTTCTTTATCTAACTCTGTGCTTTTCTGGGGTGTGTGTGTTTGAATGCAATGGGTGGACAGAAACGAGGGGGTGGGTATCTACCAGGTGTGCAGCATTAATGGCTCTTGTGATGCACTGTTGTTGTTTTCAGAATGTGAACTTGAATGTATGACTCAGGTAAAGGCTTGGTTATCCAAAACACTGGGATTAGCTCAGAGAATTTAAATGAAACATATGGAAAAGTCAGTCCATCTTCGGTAAACAACCAGGTTAAAGCAAAGGCAGCAATTCCAGTCAGTTTGGAGCTGCAGCTGAAAGTAGTGCAATTGGTTATTGCTCCAGTCAGTGCTAGTGGTTCAGCACAGGGGTGTGTTAATGAGCTACTGCTTCCACACCAAGACCTGACACTTGTGACTCCCAGAGCTGGTTTTTTAAGGCATAATTTCCAATTGCAGTACTGCAGAGGCTCCAGAAAATTGTCCAGGGTCTTGTGAGGTTTGTGGTTTAAAGAATGAGCAGGAAAATCTCCTGAACAGAAGTAGTCTTGGAGTGAGTAGTGTGATGGGCACTGAAAAGTGGAGTCTTCCACAGTGTTGGTGGGCTGTGTGTTTGATGTCTTCTTGGAGAAAGTATCTTCCAGACATGTTATGAACAGGGTGGTGACAGAACAAAGAATAGGAAGGTGCAGTTAAGCCCTCTTTTCTGTTAATAGCTCAGGGTGTCCAGGACTTGAGTCCGTGGGTGAAGTGGGAACCTGGGCAATTCTCTCACCATATCTGGTGCTGTCATCCACATCCCTTTCTGGGTCCCACCACCCCAGTTTCCAAGCAGCACATGCAGCCCTCTGTAGCAAAGCAGAAGCTAGAGCTGACCAAAATCTGAACTTTCAGATTTTCAGAAAGAGGACAGATTTGCAGGAAATTTTAAGGCCTGAAAACTGGGCTCAGTCCAAATTGCTTTGGCAGTGCTTTCTACCAGCTCTTAATATCCCTTCACACTGAGCTGCACAGTACTGGTGGAGCAGGTGGTGATGCTGGTTTGGGATGTAGCAAAGCTGCCACATCTTGTGTTGTAAGAGCCAGTGATTCTCCTCCATAAAACACATTCCTCAGAGGAAAGTGAAATTAGCAGACTGGCAAATTGCTCCGAGGGTACAACACCGGGGGGCACCAATCAAAGGGCAGCAATGCTGAACAGGCAGGCACTGGAGGACAATTAACAGAGCTCTCATTACTGCAGAGCGCAGAAACTGGCTACTGACAGGAACAGAGAGAAATGGAGGAGAAAAGGTGAGAACATCCATGAAAGGAAAATTTGGAGTGAAGATTAAGGAAAGTATTGGGTTTCTAAGTTCCCTGACCTTCACTGGTGGTTTTAAGCTTCATAGCTTTGTTATTATTTGTCAGGTCACTGTTTCAAGGAGTGAGCAACTGTTGTTCTTGTAAGGCTGTGTGTCCCGTCTCTCTCCATCCTATCACAAAATGTGTGTATTCTTTAATAAGCTAAATTCATGTCTCCCATTTCAACTGCACTTTTCTAGATTTGAGCGTCTGTCTTTGCTTGGAGATCTGATAAATGCAACTTAATAGTTGTATTGTTTCTTTAAGTCAAATGAAAAAATGTTAATAGTGAATGAAATTCTAAGGGAATAATGAAATGGATAAAATAAAGAGAATTAAGCTTATCTCTGTAAGTAGAGTGTAGGTTGCAAGCAAAGATGATCATTCCTAAACAGGCAAATGTGAACACCATCCCAAACAAGGAAGATTAAGAAAAAACCCCAACACTGACTGCTACTGCTCTTTCGCTAGGCTAAACATTGGTCTTGCTTCTCTGCACACCTTTATAGGCCAATAATTTCCACTAAATTAGCTATGCTATCAATTAATGTCCATTACCAAGATAAAGGCTTTTTTTTTACTTCATAATAATTTGGCTGTGAAAGTCAGCTGCCGGATTTTCAGTGGCTTGGTCTGACAGCAAGAGAGGAATACACTGAATGTGTTTGACTCGCTTATGTTGACTGATTTGCTTGCTCTACTGATTTTTTGTTTGTTTGTTTGGGGTTTTTTTTCTCATTAATCTTATAAGCCTCTGTGGAAAAGGAAAGGGCAGTGTAGCGGCCCAGGTTGTTATGCACTGAATATACAGTGCTTTTCTCATGACAGGAAGTAAGGAGTCTGGGAAAAGGGTATTACCTGAACCAATAAGATCAGTACTGACACAACTCATCAATTTGTTCACGTTAAATTTCTCAAAGCTTCTTTCGTTGAGTTATAGGTAGTTCCTTGTTTTTACCTATAACCTTGGAGAAAGAACTGACTTGTCTGGATAATGTCCAGTAAAGCTGCACTGAGGCACAAATGCACTGCTTGTAAAGCTGGCTGAAAAACATTCAGCCATGGAAAGTTGTCCTTGTTTCTTGGCTTTGAGACTGTGACCTTCAGGACATGTAGTCAGGGACATTTGGGATAAAACAACATTTTTGAAAGACAGAGGGTTCAGAGCTCATACGAGTTTTTGGGCCTATATCCCCATTTATCTAACAAAAGCAGGTGGCTGGATAATGCCTTGGTTTCTGTTTGCATAAGCAAACATCTGTTCTAAAGATCCACTGATCTTCATTTTGACAAAGAAACCATATTTTTGGACAAAAAGTGCTGCAGAGGCTTTGATGCACGGAAGCTGTTTCTGAAAGCCTCCAGTGCATGAAGATGCCAGCTTCCTCTACAGAACAATGCTCCAGATGCAAAGTGCATTAATCTCGTTCCATTAGTCATTGGTGGCCAGAATGTACTGATAAATGAGCTAAAATGTAAATCTGTGGATACAGTGATATCACAGAAAGGTCCAGTGTATATGTATATGTGTGTGTTTATACATACATATATAATGTACATACCTACTTTTGATATGTTCAATCTATCCTCTTGCCCCAGAATCAAAATTTCAGTGATGAAAATGTTGCCTTGTCACTCATTCAAACCTTCTTGAATTTTGCCTTTTATTTATTTATTTTTTAAATTTTTATTTAAAAACTGCTAGACTGCTAGCTGCACTTCAAATGCACTGGGTTTGTGTTTGTTTTCTGCACAGAAGTTTGGATTCCCTGTGCTTCAGTTTGAGGAAGCAGGAAAAAAGCTATGAATAATCAAAAACTCACATTGGTGGGAATTCTGTAAGTCTGTGTTATGCTCTGCTGGCAATGCACAGGTGTAGTTATGATGGACAGAGATTTGGAAAATGTGTCATTCAGCCTTAAATTCAAAGGGGCAGAAACCTTAACTCCCAAGGAATGCTGTCATGGCTCAGAAGCTGTGCCTTCCAGTGCAGGGGTTGGCTTTTGGTTTTCTTTGGATGAGACACAGATTCAGCCCACCTGTGGCAAGTAAATCTACTTGTGCCCATAACTCAGCCGGGAGGTATTAGCTTCAGCACCAGGAGCTCAGTGAGGTGGAAAGCCCTTGCAGCTGTTTATTGCTCATGCTGAGGTCCCAGAGTCAGCTCCCTTTCAATTTGTCGCACACTTTTGATGTACAGGTATTGACTCTGTGTGTGTGCATAGAACAAAGTATAATTTTAATTTTTTTTTCCACATTTACAATTTAATACTTTTTAATACTTTTTTTAAAAAGTAATCGTAAGAAAGCGATACGGAGCTGTCAGAAAAATGGAATGATCTTGGAAAAAGAAGAGAGGAAGAAAGAAAAGGAAGGTCAGGCTATGGGAAACAGTGTAAAGTGGTCTGAGGCTGTCTTTTTCCTGCAGCTGCTACATCCCAATAGAAAATGAAGCTGAATTCAGTTAATATAGGGAGAATCTCTTAATAACACCCTAAACTAATACCTAGAGTGAAACATTAGGCTACTTAATTAATGAACACTAATTAAGTAGTATTCAGCATGTCAGACATTTGCAACGTACTCTGCATGTGTGCATTGGATACAGGGCAATATTTTACCCAGATTGTTCCTCATGGATGCTGAGAAGCTGAGCCAGGGCATCTCAGATGTTCTCCATCTGAGGGCAGAGAACCAGAGTGCGGCTGAGTCATTCCTGTGTGTGATCTGCTGCACAGAGCCTGCCTGGGAGAAGACTGAGCACAAGTAAAGATGTTTCTGTAGAGCACAGATGTCGCTTTACAGAGATGAGGCTCAAAGATGCAGCTGTTCGATAGCAGCACTCTGTTAGCCCTCAATGCTACAGAGACAGGAATAAGACTGTTGGTAGAAGTAGGCAAGGAACTTGTTTCTGGATGACACCCCCTGCCTGTTTTCTTTGGCTATGTTTTGGGGGAAGGTTTAACTACCATCCCCTATGATCAGAAACAGAATGCTTGCTGGGAAACCAGGACCTGAGGGAATTTGTTAACTGGTAGAAGTCATATTTCTGATGTCACTCTCGTGTCTTCAAGTAGAATCACAGTCAGTCACTTGGCATGTCTGAAAATAGCACATCTTCCTCCAAATGCATATGACTTTGTAATGTGGGAGAGAATTAGTGCATATCAATCAGTGTTCCAGTGAAACTTCCGTGTAGCTTCATTGGGAAAGGCTGGAGAAACACTCAATAGATTCCAGTTGAAGCCAAAGTATTTTGTAACCTTTGACTGGGGCAGTAAATTGTAGTGGCAAGGAGTGAAGGGAGATAAGCCATTAAGCAATGTGTGCCAGAGAGAGTAAAGTGATACTGGCAAAGCTTCTGTTTAAGCATCACTCCTGGATGTAATTTTGGTGACTTTCAGTGTCTATTACACCATTTCCTAGATAATTCCCTTTATCAGTTGCAGAGTAAAACCCCCTTTTGCACAGTACCGGTCAGATAGTATTTGACCCCATCATCAGGCTCCCAACTCTATTTATAGTGCTGTTTCCTTTTGCATGTTTTTTGTAGCTGATCTGTAAATGTGGTTGAAAGCGGTGTTTTGTGAATGTTGGAGAGCCACTGGTGGCACTGGGGTGTTGCTGGGTGCAGATGTCAAAGCGAGGTCATTGGCATAAAGGAAATTAATGTAAATGAAAGCAATCAAGATGTTTAATCATGGGAATAACATTTTCTCCCCTTACTGTAGTGATGTAAAACCTGTGCTTATTTACAGCTCTCGTAACTCAAACTATGCATGTCCTTTAGTCTCAGCACTAAAAGCAACTGCAATCCAAGTAAGTTGCTCTTTCTCAATATTGTTTTTGCGTTAGTCCTTTGCTTGTGATGAACTTGTACCTCCCTCACACATTCCTTGACCTAAGCTAAATCAGAAAGTTTACAATGGTGCTGTCTTAAATAAATGTTCAACCAATAATGCTGAAAATAGATTAAAAGAAAAAGATGTTGTCACTCTATGACACATGACAATCCAACAAATCCATTCAAAGCAGAAATATTCAATAAAAGTCACATAAGAAGCATAAATAAGTTGCTAGGAAACATCTTTGTTCTTTTTTCTGTCTTGTTCACCTTGATGGTAGGTTTTCTAAAGTCTTCTACCAAGGATGAGAAGAGGAAAAAAAATAAAATCTCCAAGTTGGCTCTCATCCTCAGTTAAAATGAGCTGACACTGTTTCTTATCAGTATTCTGCTGAGGCACCCGAGCCTGTTCATTTCTTTCTTTAACAAATGATTGATCTGGACCTGAGAATTGAAGGAACCTTGTAAAGTGCTAAAGCAAACAAATGGAGATAGAGGGATTGATTGTGCTCTGCTGCAGTGATTTTATGCAAGTGTTTTTTATCCTTAAGAGACCTCTAGCTTTTGAATTGGAAAAGGTTTATACAGGCTTGAATCATTAAAACCTTTATTTACTTTCAATTAGTGATGTGCTGAACTGTTCAAGGAAAAGTTCTGGGATGGAAAAACTTGGTGTATCTGCATGCTGGGATGGTGGTAGCTGGCAGCTTGTTTGCCAGGTTTTCCATAGCTTTTGACGAGGAGTGTAAGAGCTAAGATTTCTAGATAAAGTGTTTGGGTAGCAAGGGTAAAACTGTTCTGTTAATTCCTTAGTAACTGGTTCTGAGTTCAGTCGTAGATTTGGGCTTTACAAGAGTAAAGCAATAGAGAAAGATGTGCATTGGAGAAATCATGAGACTGGTCAGGTTTGAGTACAAATTACTTTTTTTCTTTCCACAAGTGAGTTATTCAACTGGAACTGGAGAGAGGTGCGATATTTCCCAGTCACTTTGAAGGAAAAGGGAGGTGGTATCTCCATGTATTGTAAATAAAGATTTAGATGATTAATACTCATGCATTTGATCCTGAAATGTGAAACTTCCACGTAAATCTTAAGTCTGGCTCCTTCTGCTTCAGGAGGAGTTATGAGCAGGTATTCATCATGTGATCTCATACTCTTTTAATTGTTATTCATTTAAAATAAAGGGATTAAATAAGTGGCCTCATCAGGATTTTAGTCTCTGCCTACTGCGCTGCAGTGTTACCCAGTATCGTGCCTGTCTGTGGTGAATTCCAAGACTTAAGTCTAGAAGGTAAAAATATTTTTCCTTAAACCTTTTGTTTTAGTGCTTATAACATAAAAAAAAGCAGCATAAGAGGTAATGGGCATCAAACCTTAAACTTGAATTTCAAGATCATTGTTCTTCACTGCTGAATATCAGTCCAGGGCTGTTAGACCACTTGAATGAGAGTGGTATTTTAAATCAAAGTTTATTTAACTACTCTTAACATAATAATCAGCAGCCAGTCAAGTAAGCGAATTCAGGGGATGACTCCCTCAGTCTGAAGAGATCACCACAGATGTTTTTCTAATTATTGCAGTCATGTTTTATAAAGCAGAGGATATTCTGGCAGAAAGAATCTGGGATTTAAAATATTGGCAGTGTTTGCCAGTGAGGACAAGAGGAATTTGTCATGTGTCTGCTGAACTAAGTGGCCAAATAAACATACTTGACTTTGTTATTCAGGGTGTCATTCATCATCTTATTGATGGGGGAGTTGAATTCTATAATGGTACACATTTTTCTAGAAGAATTTTAATTCAAGGAGCATTTTCATTCAACTGGTATTCTTTCATTGAGAGCCATACCTATCAGTTGTATCTAACGCAACAAGAATTTAAACTGACAGCAGTTATTTTCTTCTGCCTCTTTTATATATATTAAAAAATATAATTAAAAGCACATGAAATTAAAGCTTTGCTTTATGAAGTCAGTTGCTGCTTTCCTGTCTGTTATAGTTAAAGCAGTAAATGCAAACACTCTAAATTTATTTGTCAGAAAAAGCAGAGATAGTCCCGAGAACTGTTTCCCAAGGCAGTGTACTACAAATCTATGGTAATATAAGTTGGCGGCAAGAAGTAACAACAGATACATGTGAAATTTTTTGGGGGGGGTTGGTTGGTTGTTGTTTTGTGGTGGTTTTTTTTAATGTTGTTTATTAGATTGGCTGGATCTTTCCCCTCCTGTAGTCTCACAATATTTGTGTTGCTTTTTTTCCATTGGCAAACACTGCCAATATTTTAAATTATTTTATCTCCCTCTCCTGAAAAGTTGGAGGACTTTCTCAAGAAATAATACCACAACCCACAGCACAGTGCTGCCACTGTAAAACTGTTCCTAGGGAGAATTAAAGTACAGGATAAGTGAAGGTCAGAGCCAGGATGAGAACCCAAATTTCTTTATTCTTTCTACAAAGCTTTAATCCCATTACGTTCTTAAGTTTACAGTTTTAATAATTACTTGCTAGCTATTAAAAAAAAAGGTTGATGCTGTCAGGACTTTGTTTTCCTTTCTCCATTCCATTGCTTTCACTTCTATTATGGCTATAACTCTCCTTTTCCTTTCATTTGCCAAGCCTTGACACTGCATTATCCAAATTTCTTCTTCTTCCAAAATCTACCCTAAAAACTAGACTGAGGAAAATTCTGCTGTGTTTTCTTTCCTCTATACGGCACTGAAAAAAATAATTCCTTTCTAGTCTTCTTTATAGCAAGTGTTGTTCTTTGTGCTGTAGTTTTCTCTCTGCTTTTGTAGCCTAAAATGTAGGCCTCACTCAGCCTTCACTTGCTCATCCCTTCCAAAGCCCTCCAAAATCCCAGGATGAGGATGCCATGGAAATAAATACAGTCTGCACGGTGTTCTTGGTAGTGACATCTTTTGAGCCCCTGTTTGTATGACACCAAATCTGAAATCATTCCCCAGAAATTATATGTGCTGTAGGTAGGTGGGCTGCTCTTAAAACTTTCAGTGAAATAAACACCAGAATGAATTCTCTTCGTGAGTAATACTACAGTCCTGATCACGAATGATGGATGAAACCATGAGTAAATTAACACTGACCTGCTGCTGGAAGTGAAAGTGGCAGTCAGATTCATCCCAAAATGATGGATTTTTGAGGACTGTGTATGTTGAAGAGCCAGTAAAAGTATTTTAATATGAAGTAGTGAGTGAGGGTGCTTTATATATTGTTTTTTACTTACATGTGTAGCATGTGCTAAGTAGCCATGCTAAATTTTAGGCTGCTCACATGCCTCTGCACTAAGTAAAAATTTTACTGCTGCTAGTACAGTTCTGGACTTTCCCTGAGGAAAGCTATGTTAAATTGTTAACAAATTAGTAGTGCCAAACATCCTAGAGGTTTTATTTCAGTGTTCCTGGTATGGTAGACCTAAGAAAATTAGTCTAATGATCACAGAGTCATAAATACACATTCTCAGGCTACTTTAAAGCCAATTCTAATCAGTCATTTGAACAGTTCCTGCGAAGAAACAGCTTATATATGGCCAATTAAGGAACACAGACAAACTTCTAAACTGAAAGAGGAGCAATATTTTACAGGAAAATCTCAAATTTAACTGGAGATCGTGCCACATAGGATTGATAAAAGCAGAGAATGACAAATTTCAACAAATCTCGCTGATGCAGGATGATATTTCATACTGTTGCATAGCTGAAGTTGTATTTGCAAAGCAGTGGGGGTCCTGCATGCTGTCACTGAGCACATGTTTAAATAAACCTCCTGGGAGTGGCTGCTCTCTGCCTTCCCTGCCCTGTGTCATAGGAAGAATGCATTTAAAAAAAGAGAAAAACAGTATGTAACATTTAATACTGTATTTTGTGTAAAACCGCATTATTAATTGTGTATTTCATACATTTATGTCATGTTACATTTGTGTTGCGTTAGTAACTTTACAGTTTTGCATCAAGTTCAGCAATGAAGGTGGATCACGGGACCACAGAATCTGTCAGGTTGGGAGGGACCACCGTGGGTCACCTGGTCCAGGCTCCATTGTACAGCTCCTGATTTATCTAGTTGTGTATTTAGGTTATCAGTGATTTATCTAACGTGCAGCAGCTGGCTGAAACTCGCGATGAAACGGGGAGATGCCTCGAAGCTTCAGGGAGGAGGGCAGAATTGTTATTTCCAAGCAGTGTTTTTGTGATGAGCGTCAGCCAGGTGCTGCACCTCAGGCTCGGGGTGGTGTGTGCTGTGTGCTGCCTCCTGGAGAGCAGCAGAGGACTTCTACGCGTGAGGCGGTTTGGTCCTGGCTGAGGCGGTTTGGTCCTGGCTGAGGCGGTTTGGTCCTGCCTGAGGCGGTTTGGTCCTGCCTGAGGCAGTTTGGTCCTGCCTGAGGCGGTTTGGTCCTGCCTGAGGCGGTTTGGTCCTGGCTGAGGCGGTTTGGTCTCGCCTGAGGCGGTTTGGTCCTGCCTGAGGCGGTTTGGTCCTGGCTGAGGCGGTTTGGTCTCGCCTGAGGCGGTTTGGTCTCGCCTGAGGCGGTTTGGTCCTGCCTGAGGCGGTTTGGTCCTGGCTGAGGCGGTTTGGTCCATCCGGCACTTCCTCGCCTGCTCTCAGGCTGTGCCCGGCGTGCTGCTCGCCTGCTCAGAGTTGTGGTGCTTTCTTCATTACTTTAGAAATGTTCTCGCTCTGTAACTTGGTGCATGTTGCTGCAGGAGCAGAGGTGTGCCACAGGCTGCCAGCAGAGATTAATTCTGTAGCACTTTCACGTTCTGTATAGTCTTGAGCTATGTATTTATGAGTCAGAATTTAAACAAGCAAACGAAAACCTCTTCCCTTGCCCTGCACTCCTCACCTACTTGTCTCCCAGTTTGGGACTAAGCCCACAGAAGCGTTACCCATAATCAATATTTGAAGTGTCTTCAGTATGACAGTGACAAAATTGTTCATGGGTGCTCGAGTGTCATTTCAGCTGGAATCACCTTTCCCGTGCTGGTTTTAAAACCAACTACACTTTACACATTTTGGTGCAGTGTCTACTTTAAGTCTCTGTGAGATTAAAGTGCATTTCAGTAAGTTCTTATTGACAGCACAGAGCTCTTGAAGCAGCTAGCATGCCAAATTACAGGACTGCCTTAGGAAATTTATATCACAGAGAGCTAGAATTTGCCAGAAATTTAGTTTGATCACTCTCTATTTTAATGAAAATTAATAGCACTGTTGTTGTAAGTGGTTTCAGGTTGCTTTAAGAACTGATTTCAAAGAGGAACTAAGGAAGTGAGGTTTTCCAAACAAATTACCATGAATGTCCAGAAAATGCAGTTTAGTTTCACATTCTTTTATTAGACTAACTCAATAAAATGAGCAGAATAGCCTCCCGACAGCAAGACTCACTTCAAGTCCATACCGTGGTAATACAGGGGCTCTCCTGATAAAAAGAGACAGGTGCTCTTCTGAAGCTGTCTCAGACAGATGCTGCTCTCCAGGCACGCTCTTGCTCTACTGTATGATTCTGTATCAGTTTTTCATTAGAGCTGTTCCTTGGGGTGAGCAGGTCAGGAATTTCAATTCTTTGGTTTGGATCAGGTTCAGGTCAGCAAAAACTTTTAGTGACCTGACCCAGTCATGAACCAGAGATAGTCCCAGAAGTCTCCCTTGAGATGGAAACTGGACTCCTGATGATGTTTATCAGCTGGTGACAAACTATGGCTTTCTAGATAACACATGACATTGTGGGGTGCTCATGATTGCAGACCTTTGTTTGGATAAAGAAAAAAATGGACTTTTTACTGAATTTGATAAAGTTGTTAGCCAGTCACATTGTCATTTGCTTTTAGTTCACTTTAATGGGTCTGGGGATCTGTAATTTTTACAATGTGTTCCAAGACTTTTATCTCTGCTTGATCTATTTTTAAATGCTTTTTTTTTGTTTTCACAGCTAATTTGCAGATTCTCAGAGTATAAACTTATCATCCAGGACCACAATACCATATGGCTTTATGGTTCCATTGATTAGTTTCACCTTATATCTTTAATTTATTAGGGAAAAAAGGAAAGTTCCTATATGGCAGAGGTCATATAATTGGGATCAAACCAGCGAGGATAAGAGCTGGTGCCGCCTCTGGAGCAAAACAGAGCCAGACTGTGTGTGCCTATAGTGTGTGCACTGCTGTGTGATCCATCTTAATCAGAACAAAACTGTCTTCCTTTCTCCTTGCTCTCTGTTGGGTTTTTTTCTGCCTACCCCATTCCACACCTGGGCACTGATTATCTTCAAGAATATCCTCAAATATTTCACATATTCTGTGATATAGAAGGATGGGTGATATTCTGTGACACAGAAGGATGAGTGAGGAGTTACTAAAAATACAGGTAACGTTATTCAAGACTTAGACACCAAGAGATTCTCTGCCTTTAAAGCTTCTCCTTCTCAGACAGATCTTTGTACCTGAGCAGCTGAATAATCGTCACCCTTATGATAACTTTTACTATTGCTACCAAAATTATTATTATAAAGTGAAAATACACAAATCACGTAACCATTTTTCCCAGTTAATTCTCAATTCCTAATTAATTTCCTGTTAATAACAGCTAGAATGTGACTGGCAGCATCTGTTGGTATGGACTTTTGTTTTGGGTCTGTTGTTGGTTTGTTTGTTGATTTTAGGCTGTTTTAGGACCATGGTTTGTTTGCAGCTGTCCAGTGCAGCCAGTTAAACTGGTTTGCTAGCAGAATTTGCCCTCCTGTCCAGGTAGTGCTGACCTGCAGATCTGTGCACTCTCTAGAGTGCTGAGTGTCACTGGCAGACTTCACCAGAAAGGAAATTGTGTTTTACTCCCCAGGCTTGAGGATATGTCAGGAGATGAGCCTTCATCCCCTCTAAATGACTTCCCTCTTCTTTTTCTCCCTCACCCATCTGTGCATGCTCAGTTTTCAGTGGAGGGCTGGTGACAGAGGCTCTGCTGATGTGGGAGATGCCTCCATCTCTTTTAATTCGAAACAGTGAAGAAGTAGAGGTTGCTATTATACAATTCACACTTCATCTTCATTTAGAGAGTGGCACATTCAGCTTTCATACCCCCACTTTACCTCTGCACTGAGCCCACAGCAGAGAATCCCCACAGTGAGAGCTGTGACACCATGGGACAGAGAAATCAAGGTAAAACATGGCACCAAGGCTCCCATGTTTAAAGAATAGAGGGGAGGAACGAGAGCATAAAGGGAGATGTTTTATTTCTTAATGAGATTGCGTTACCACAACTTCAAAAGATTGATTGGTCTTATCATGGTTAACCTCATTTGTAACCTCTTTCCCTTTAAATTAATCCAGATTAGACATTAATAATAAGACCTCTAAGATAAATGGAGATGGATGTTTTATTAAGATAAATAAGATGGATGTTTGAGGGCAGAATAAGTTTCATTTTGGTATGCAGCATAGTTTGAATTTGTTCTTTCAAATGGATGCTCTCTTCCAGCTATTGTCAGAGTGGTTGAGTAAGCGTTAAATTAAGGAATGAAGGCACTTTGGGTGATAAATAGGTTGAGCTGATGGCTCTGATGGAAGATACGTGAAACTGTACCTTTTTATAATGTTTGTTATTTAATAGGCCAAAGACAACCCAGTAAAACTATCCTGCAATGGTACAGGGGAGATGTTTTGAGCAGTGCTGCTTCCTGCCCAGCACTAGTCCTGCCAGTAGCTGCTCCTCTCGGTGCTTCTAATTAATAAACTGAACTCCGAATTATTGGATTTCCAACCTGATTTCAGATCATTCATTTTGTGAAAAGCACTTCTGGGGAATGTGTAAGTCAAGAACTAGCTGTATAAATATTTGTTGGGATTTTGTGGATTTCCTTTATGGTATTTCTGGTTTCTGAGCGGCTTCAAGTCTGAGATGTATCTCTGTCCATAGGCCAGTCTTTCCAGCTTCACCCCACCATGCAAACACTGTGTGTGTGTGTACTCTGAGGCCTTTCTGTCTGCTTGGCCAGTACAGTTAATAGATTTTTAGAGGTGATTTTAAGGCTCTAGAAGAATATTGTGTTGCACACTGGTTGATTTTATCCAGTTATGACCCGCAATACAAATTTTGTCTGAAATACACCTCTCAAAAAGACATCCAGTCATAATAGAAAACATCAAACAGTGGAGGATTTCTTGATAGTTTCTTCCACTAATTTCCCACTGAAACTGTTAATTTGTGTTAATTTTAATACTGAATTTGTCTGGCTTTTGCTTTCAGCCATTTGTTTCCCCATTATGACATTCTACTGGATTAAAGAAGTCATAACACCAGGATTTTCTGCACTCTGATTGTCATCTCTCAGTCTCTTAGATGAACTAAAAAAGTGGTGGAGCTCTGGGTCTTCTACTGTGAGATGCTCTGTTGCTTTTGCCTGCTTCTTATTTATACCTTTTTTGTAATTTCTTAATTTTTATGGAAGTTACTGCACAGAGCAGCTTGATATGTTTTTACTTTTCAAAAATTTGCTGATCTGCATATTACATAATCAGATGAATTACATCATCCACCCAAAATGACAACATCCCAGGTGTATGCAGGTACCAGAACTGTGTGGCCAGGAATTTCCCAGTTTAGGTGTTTGAGGCTGGAGGCTGCTGTTCTTGGAAATGAGATAGCCTTTCTATGTTCCAGAGCAAGAACAATGAATCTCATTCTCAGAAAAGATTCTCAAAATCTTTTTCAGACATCACTTTGTGAGCCAGATTTTCAACTGGGATAAGCCAGTGTTGGTCAGAGGTCACTAACAGCGATTTCAGCACTCAGCTGAAGACCTGAGTGTAAGAGCTGAAGACCTAAAATATACAGGAAATGCATATTTTTTGCATTAACTTTACAAACACAATTGTGACAAACTTTTAAATTTATAAAATGTGATACTGACTGGCCCTTGTTCCAGAAGCAGACTGACACTGGATCAGTAAAATACCAGACTTGAACAGATCTATCAAATAGATTGTTTCTCAGTGTAACTTTAAGCTCCTGTAACCTGTGGTTTTGCGTTAGTGTGACTCCCTGGTGACAGGTTGGGTGTTTGTCTGATGGGGCACCAACCCAGCCAGAGCAAACTGCTGTGCACCTGACCTGTGGGGTGCTTGAATTGTGAAGATTTAAAGCTGGTAAAGCTGACCAAATATGTATATATTTATATTATATCCTATATGTGTTGTATGACAACTTGACCTATGTAGGTTGGAGACTTTCACTAAAACAAAAGCTTTTGTGATCTTCCAGCGCTTGTCCTTCATTATAATTTCACCTACTATTTGCTGAAATGCAGCAATATCTGAGGGGAAATACTCTATATGCTCCTGTTGTATTTGTTATCTGGTATTATTTCCATGTGTGCTGAATTCATTGAATGATGCAGTCACTGAGGCACTTACATGAAGCTGGCTAGAAAGTTTATTGTGATAGGAAATTACAAAGGGAGTTTTGGTGTCAGTTTTGTTTTGTTGAAGTCAGATGAAGGCGTTTTTGTGTGTTCTATATGTATTTTTTGTATGATTGGAAATTGAGTGCTTTTGGATTTAAGCTGTAAGAAATGTCTTTTCTTCAGCTAAGTGCACTGACTCAAAACCTCTGTGTAGAGTGACTGAATTTGGCAGATGTCCTTTCCCCTGAAATGTGCTTATGCTGACTTGGACCCACACAATTTAGGAGTCTCATGTTTAAGTTTTATAAGAGGTAAAATTGAAAATGATTGGTTTTGGTTATTCTCCATGATCAATACATAACAGACTTCATGAACCACTGGGGCGTGCTCTGGGCTGGGTGAGAGTTAAATAAAATGACTCTCTGTTTGTGTAGCTTGTTTGATTTAGCTTCATCAGCATCCTGAGTGTTTAAATTGAATCTTTCTACACGAAATTCATTATCATTAGATAATCCAACAAAACAGAGAATGTCAGTCAAGTTTGATATCTCCTCCCAGAGGAACTGCAACAAAAATCTCAGGGCAGTAGACCATATTACATCATAGCTTGTACCGAAAGTGAACTTCTATTGGGAGCAACAGTCCCAATTCCAAATTCAAGCACCAGAACTGGTATTTCAGAGTTGGATTGGATTGGGGTCTTTTGTTGTTGTATTTTGTTGGTTGTTGGTTTGTTTATGTTTTGTTTTGGTTTTGGGTTTTTTTGGAGTTTGGTTTGTTTAGGGTTTTTTTTGACATTATCTTAAGAGTTCAATTTCCTGGAGGGCAGGGGTCGTGTGTGTGGTTTGAATTAATAGATTAGGGTTTGAGGTAAAGGCCTCTGGAGTCAATGAAAAAAGTCACCTCAGCTGGGATGGTTTTGCAATTAGACCTTGATGTCCACACAACTGGAGCAGAAGAAACATAAGAGTGTTATATTTTACTGTAAGCATGCAGAATGTTGTTGCTTGGCTGCCACAGTAGCAGTTCCTCTGGCATAGCTCCATCCAGGTATGGGACCAGCCAGAAGGATCAATTAAACTGAGTGCAGTTTGAAATCTAAAACTTTCAAAGATTGAAAAAAGATCTGGATGTTCTTTCTGATTGATTTTTGGGGCCTGACATCCCCCATCCTGCAGAGACAGCTCTGTCTGCATTGGCTGTTGATGGTTCCTGTCTTAAGTCCAAAGGGGGTTACACTGAAAATTTCTGGAGTCAAAACATAAATGAAAATCCCATACTTGAGTACGCAGAAGGATTGAATTCTCTGGGCACAGTGAGAGAATGTGAGATAGTTTATATCATAAAAGAATGCATAGATTTTTTGTTTTGAATACCACACGTTAAACGTATGTAGAGGACCCACCTTCAAAACTTCTGCCTTATCTTCTACATAAGAAAGTGTAAAGATAAATTTCCGTTTCAGATTAGTCCATATTTGAGTTGGATAGCATTTTCAGTAATAAAACTCAGTTTTGTAGTTCTGTATTATAAATGTGGCAACTCTAGCTGCCTGTAAAAGAATTACATTATTTTTCACTTTTAATGTGGGGGAGGTGACTCATTTTTTTAACTACTTCCCTTAAAAAAAAGTTTTCTAGACTTTAGTAATACAATTTGAGATGAGATATGAAGTTTCTCAAGAAAAAAATTGAATTTTTTCAAGCAAACCACATGTGGCATATATAAAGATGTTAGAGTGGACCCTGTTTTTTCCAGTATTTGTGATGTGCTTGGCCCTCTGACTCATGGTTCTGCTCCCCTGCTGAGCCATTTAAAACAGGAATAAAAAGGACTACATGAGAAATGCTTTAAAGTGGTATGCAAAAGATTAATATAGCTTCAAAAATTTATTCCCTTCACTTGGCAGGCAAATCATTGCACACAGGCAATGCATTCATTTGAGTATTTGTTAAGAGGGAAATCACATAAGGAAGAAAATAGACAGGAGGAGAAGGTAAGAAAGGATCCTTGGACCTGATCAAGATGAACACTTGCTTGCAAAAGCCTTTTTGTCCTATGTGGAAGAGCTCTCTCATGCCGGGGGAAGAGGCAGTGCTGTAACCCAGCAGCCTCAGCCCAGCTGTGATGCTGCTGCCCTCTGTTTTATCTGACATCTCTCTCTTTCTCCATTACATCTTTTAATTAAGAGAGCTTTCCTATGTATTATCACCACAACATGCTGGTTGCCCCCAAATAAAAGAAACAGACCTCTGACCCCATGGATAAGAAGAGTAATGCTGAAGTTAATGCCCTGAACATGCAGTTTCTGGAGGTGTGTTTTGGGACTGCTGGCTGCAGGTCAGGGTCAGTGTGAGGAGGGCTTGGAAGATAACTGCTGGGTGTAGTTATCTAAACAATGCAATCTCTGTCCAGAAGGCTGCAAACCCATCCCAGAGAGGGACATATATCAGTGAAACCCTCCCTTGTCGTGCAATTCTTTTACGTTTTATGGATTATTTTCCCATCATTTTACTGTAGAACCTTACCCTTGTAGCCTTCACCAAAAGCAGAATCTCAGAGAAGTGATGATGAGTAGCAAATGCCATATATTTGATTAGCTTCTCACCATTTTACTTTTTCACTGCTGCCTATGAAATAATTATAAAATACTTGTATGTTTCCAGTATCTGGAATGCTACATATCTAATCTGTGTAAAAAAAATTATAGCTTTAAGAGTATTTTAAAAATACTGTTTTATTTGCAATACTTTTGGTAGTATTTATAGAGAACATGGGTATAGAGAAACACTATTGAAATTCTGTGAGAATTCACTCGTTCTTGGAATCTCCACTAAAACGCCTCAGCAAGAGCGAGAAAACCACCACCCTGTGAGAGTCAGAGTTGGGCAGCATGTTGTGATAGACAAAACCACCAGCAGAGACCAGTTTTATGTTACATTATTGAGCCTGAAGTCAATAGAGCGGTACTAGAGCGAGTCAACAATTGCATTCTGTTCCCTGCCAGGATCATTATAGTGACAACTATAGCTCAAGGACAGAAGATTTTGTGTACCCTTAGCTATTTCCACAGCTTTGTGGAACTGATGCCAGCATAAAAACACTGTAGGCTTAAGATTGGACTTCTCTTAGCCATATTTGTTCCTTCTTTGCTAAATTAGGAAAAATTGGTCAGTGACAACCTGGAGCTGCTGCTTAACTTGCTGTTGCACAGAGTCTAAAATAGTGCTATACACATATTAGGATACTTGTTCTAAGCATAGATTGTGATTTTTCTGGAAAAATATTTATCTGTGCATATTAGCAAAAAAATAGTTGCTGATTTCCCTGTTTTAATTAAGTTTAACATCAGTTTTTTGCAAATCAGTTACTACAAAGTACTATAATCATTGGTAATATTTAATTTAGCACTGAATTTAAGGCTTAAGTGCCAATAAGAAAGTCTAAACAGGTAGAGGTAGGCTGGTCTTGTGAGTAAGGCTGGAACAGGACTGGAACTCAGATCTTTTGCATTCAAAGCCCTGATTGTGACACATAATCATGTTTAATTTTTCTTCTTTTGGCTCTTAAGATCCTAAACTTTCTGAGGAAATGGCTGTTTTTATTCCCCCAGGTGCAGCAAGGCCCATAATAATTCTCTAGATGCTACTGTTGGACCTGAAGTCAAAGGCAAATATTAAAATTAGCCAAAAAGCAGTGATTGGCACAAAGAAAGTTGATATCAGGTGATTGCCAGGACTTTGCATTTTTACCTATATTTTTCCTCAGACTTCCTGTTCAGAATCTGAACAGAGAGCTTCAGAAGGCACAGCAATGAAAACCTCAGTGAGTTTTGAGAACAGAGTATGTCTGGGTGTCTAGAATATTTGAAAAACATTCCAGTGCTTGTCAAAGCAGCTTCTGGGGAGGTTACAAAAGCAGGCTGACCATTTCACAACTGTGTAGGTGAATTTTATGGTGCTGTTTATTTATTTATCTATTTATTCATTTAAATTAGAAAATTTTGGTGCTTTTTTCCCCAACCCATCCCACGGATGCAAATTCACCTCTCTGACACACAGAGGTATTGAAATGTCTGACAGCAGCACAAGAAAGACAGAGGGAGATCATGTGGTACGAGAAGTGGCTTTCATCTCTGAGGCAAGGGGATGCATTCAGTTAACTAAATTCCTTCAGGTCCAACTCAAAGTCTAAATGTCCTGTCCATCAATGTGAACTCGTGGTGTGAAGGCTGTAAAGTGCTCCTTTTACATGCAGATCAAACTCACCCTTATTCAGAGCAATCTGGACTTTTCTGCCTCTTTTCATTTCCCCCTAGACATAGATTAAGTGTATTTGGTGTTACTGTTTTGCTTTTTTTTCCTAACGATCTTACTGGATCAACATACGTATTTTTGCTTACTACAAAGAGAATGCAAAGTTCGCTTCAAAGAAATGCTTTTTGTTTTATAATTTTGCAAGCTGACCAAGAAATAGATATGCTTGTGGATACATACCATAAATGAATGTAGAAAATGTGGGCCAAGTATTTACTGCTCATGTAGAAATGCTTCACATAGCTCCTAGTAAAACAAAGGCATTTTTTAGCTTGCTCTGTGACATGATGTAGAAGTAGGAGTTCATAATAATGCAGAATCAAAAAAGGAACCACCTGATGTGGTGAAGAACATGCTAGATTATACATATGGAGGCAGAAACAATTAGAGGGAATACAGGATTTGAAGCTTGATCATAAATGTTGCACCCATGTAGTGCATTGCCATCTTTTTGTGGTGTTATTGATAATATATATTGATAATATATGACTGCGTGGAATTTACACTCTGGGGCTCCCTCCTGGAGCTCCTGAGCTCTGCTCACAGTGAGGGCAGTGCGGTGCTCACATAAAGCTCGTGCGAAGCTCCACTGCCTGCAGGCTTTGCTGTGGGTTGCTGTCACTCCCACTTGGGATTCCCAGGGTCTTTTCCCTGGGTTCTCCAGTGCCACTGTTGTTGGCATGCCCTGCAGAGTAATGGAAACTGAATCTATTTGCAGTAAGTTATAGAGGTATTATTTCTTCTTTAATTATTCACCATAAATGGTGTTAGTGGAATTTGTTATTGGTTGTGCTTGTGCTGTTGTGATTTTGGGCACTGAGGAGGCTTGACATTAAGTATTTGAGTAAATTCTCTGCAAAATAACTGCTTTCCTTTCAATGGACGTTTGCAGTGCAGGAGGCTGAGAAACTGCTCCCTTCAAAAGGATAATGTTTTCCATCTACTGAGAATACCTTTCCCAAGATTTTTTTGAGGAAAGAAGTTTTGTGTTATTGCTGAGGTTTATGCATAATCTGGGCACAAACATCCTTGTCTTTAGAAAGAAATCTAAATGAGGCCAGAATCTGGGGTGCAATGATATTTCTGAGATGTAAACCATAGCCCTGTAACCAAAGTGAGGTTACTGCCAGGCCGTGAAAGCTCAGAGCAACCTCAGAGCTGAGTCATGCAAGCCAATAGGATAAAGCCTTTAACCTGCTGAGCAGCTTTAGGAGGTGTCTTATTAAGTAACCTTGTCTAAAGAGTGGTGAAGGACACTTAGGAGAAATGTTGTCAGAGACAAACATGGCACAGGTGGCTACATGATCTCATAAATGCTCTGAAAACCCTGAAGTGCTACATTTCATTTACATTTTCCTTCACTGTCCTGTAACGAAAACTCCTGTGTTAAAAATTCTTTAAAAGGAACTAGGGGAAAGAGTTGCTTTATTATGAAGAAGACTACTTAATTCACTTTTTTTTTTTTAAACATCTCTTGCTATGAAATATTAATTCTAGTATTGAAGTCCCTGTGCTGTAATAAAAGATTACTATCAATTAAAAAAAAAAAAGTTAATTGGAAAAGACCAAATGCAATGGGTTAAATTTCAGTCATTTCAGTTAAATTTTATATTATGAAGGATTGAGGGGTAGACTGACTTAGATCTTGTAAAGATTCCTGTGTGGTAGCTAGTAGAATGAAGTTTTAGAGGAGCAAATGAAACCACTTTTCACTGAAAGGTGAGGAAAATAACTGGCTTTTGGCTAACACCATCAGGTCACCTAAGGAACAAAGAAATAAACCAACATTTTCAGAAGAAAAGTGTGAAAATTGCTCATTTGGAAGTATCAAAGGGAAGCTACACTGAGCTGTGTGCAGTCTATGCTACAAAACTTTATCTTTTCAGAGCCCCTTGCAGGACTGCTGTGGGTGGGAGCTCTCCATCAGAGCCAGGCAGGAGCTGTTTGTGCACCACAACCCTCATCACTAATCGTTGTAATCTCCTGTGTTGGAAAGAGCAGTTGTGAAAAGAATCTGTCCTTTATTTTGCGTTCTTCAGACAAGTGAGATCAAAGAGGTGAAATCAGCTACACGGTAAAACACAGTTCTCCCAGGTATCCAGTGACAGGGCACATGGGAATGGTTAAAGCTGCACCAGTGGAGGTTTGCACTTGACATTAAGGAAGCATTTCTCCACTTCCAGGGTGGTCAAACTCTGGAAAAGTCTTCCTGGAGAGGTGGTGGGTGCCCCATGCCTGTTTAAGAGGCATTTGGACAATGCTCTCACTAAAAAGCTGTCTTGGTCAGCCCTGAACTGGTCAGGCAACTGGACAGAGGATCGTTGTAGGTCTCTTCCAGCTGAAACAGTCTATTCTGGTCTCTTTAAAACAGTGAATGTAGCTAAATCAGAAAGGTGTGGCCTTGTCTGTGTGCAGCTGCACTCAGCTTATTCCTAGAACTGTGCCTGAGGCTGCGTGGGCTTCGTGCAGCAGCCTGTCACCACTGTGGGTATCCCTGCAGGGATGAGGAATTTCCCAGCATTAATGCTACCTGGAAGTGTGCTTGCTGCTGGTGAACTATTGCCCCATTGCCCCTACAATAATTTTCTGCTCCATGAAGTGTTTCTGCATTGCATCACAGCAGGTGTTTATTTCCTGCCCTGGTGTTGGAATGTCTCAGGGTGGTGTTGCTGAGACGTGGGCAGCTATTACTGCCCTCCCTGAGAGCTCCTCAGAGCTGCTCCTCCCATTGCTGGTGACAACTGCTGTGTTAGGGAGCACTTCCTCTGTCCAAGCAGAACACTCAGACTGCATTCGAAAACCCAGAACAGAAGGGTGTGGAACAGTTGAAAAATCTTACCAAATCTACTTGATCAGTATTACTGTTTTTATAAATAGATGTACTTATGCTTTCATAATTTCTCGTCTGTATACTGGTTTTGTCAGTGGCCAGGCTGCTGGTCCTGATTAGGAAGCATCTTTTTGTGCTAAAGTTGTTAAATTTGCAAATGATTAGAGGGAATGTCTTTGGGAAATGTACAGTCTTGTGTTGCACAAATTATAGACTACATATGGCAGCAACTGGCAATAGATTCAGAACTTTAATAAATCCAAGCCACACAAAACTTGCAATTAATAAGAACTGCTCTCATGAGATAGCGTTACACTGCTTCCTTCAAAATACAGTGCTCATCCCAACACGATAAGTCATGCATTTACTGCACTTTCATTGAAACTGTTCCCAAGTGGGTTTAGCAGTCTTCCACCTAATTGTAAAGGTGTTCAGCCTGATTCACCTCTGATTATGTCGCAATAAAACCCAGGAGTAACTCCACCTAAAGTAAAGGGATTACACAGGTAAAAATTTTTCTGAAGAAAGAGAGAATGCAAGTAAAATATTGACATAAATATATCTTGTCTGGAGTAGCACTCAGACTGTAACTAAATAAAGAACCACTGCCTTGGATATACAGCCACATCAGGAGATGTGATTGACTGGATTTGGCTGGATCATACGCAGCTGAGAACAGAGAAATGCTAAAAACCCTTACACTGAAAAATTGAAAGCAAACAAGAATGCTTAGGCATATGGGTTATATCAAAATGTAGTTAAAAAATGGGTTGTGTTTTCTCAATTAAGCCAAAGCTAAACAGTTTGTGTGACGCTGCTTTCAGATAGGAAAAATACCATTTCTGCTGGGCACAATAAAATTTAGATGAATGAAAGGGTTGATTTAAGTGATCCTTTGTCTTACGTATGTGCATAAACTAAGGCATGATGAAATCTTTTGGTAATTCCTTCTAGCTATGAAAATGTTTCTCTGGGTTTCTTTCTGGAGAGAGATCAGAAAACAGCTATTTCACAGGAATAAGGATTTCATATTGGACCACACAGCAACCCGGGAGTTATACAAAAACAAATCCAACATGTAGCCTATTTTGTATTTCCACATAAAAACATCAGACGTTTGTTTGTCCCTCAGATGGGGGAGGTGTTGACTGGACATTTTGCTGCTGGGTAGAACCTTGTTCACTGGACACTGAATGTGCGTTCTGCACAAACCCTTCCAGTGATCTGGTCACGTTTTAGATGTAAAGAGAATGATGAGCAGGGATAGTTTTGGCCACATTTCAGAGGTTTTGTGTAGATGGTGTCCTGCTATGGTTACTATGTTTTGGCTTCCTGGGGGCTCTGAAAAATCTCTTATTATATCTGAAGAGGTCTAGATAATGCTGCCATTCAGGTTCATTTGCTGCTGGGGAAAAAGAGGAGTTGTAAGTATGCAGTGGCTAAAGTGACTTCGTTTCCCTAGTGGATTTCTTTCTTTTTTTTTTTTTTTAAATTCCTGTTGGTTTGGATATACAAGCCAAACTAAAAAAAGAGATCAGTGATTTTGAACCCCAGCCTGGAGGAGAAGAGCAAAATGTTATAAATGAGCAAAACCAAATAGTGTTGGTAAAAACAGTTTCATGCCTGCTTCCTCATGTCCCTAAATATGTTTTTGCACAATATGTTAAAGTGTGGGATTGGACAGTGCTGTTTTCCAGGCTCTACAGTCTCATATTGCCAGTAAAAAAAAAAAAAAAAAAATCAAAACAAACCAAGTAAAAATCCTGTTAGTTTTAGCCTTTTTGTAAATATCATTTATGGTGTGGAAATTCAGGCTTGTTCCATTTTTCCTTCGTTCTATAAGGGAGAATTAAAGGCTCAGGTATTCTCCAGTCTCATCATTTGCAAAGGTTACTGAGATGAAGATGACACTTGACTACATGCATAATTCAGCAATGTCTTTGACTCAACTTTCTGCTCCATGAAGCACTTGCAGTTTTGTCTGGTTTAGTCGTTATTCACCAAATTGTTCTCCCTCAGAATCAGTAGCTCAGCTGTGAACATTTTTCGGGTTTGCCATTTCTGAGGTTCAAGCTCTTTTGACTGCACACCCCACACAGAAAGTGCAAATCTCCTTTTGGGCAGCATTGTGGAAATATTTCAAGGCCGCATCTGGGCCAAAAATTCTATTTTTACAAATAACAAGTTAAGATATTTGCAAGTGTTTTTGAGCACAGATTAACCATTATAATTCTGCTGCTGCTGGGGAAACTTCTTTGCTGCAAGGGCCAAGGAAAGTGAGCAAATGAGTGTGTTCAGAATGTGAGTAAATAAATAGGAAAAGTTTTATCAGCACTTGACCAGATTTCACTGGTGGCGAGTCTCTTATTAAAAAATTGGTGTATTTTCTGGGACTGCTTGGTTACTCAAAAAAAAACCCCTAGCATTTAAAGCAGCTGGAGCTCTTAATCACATTCTTAAATGATTTTACCTAGGAAACCAAACAGGAAACCAAGCACAGAACTCTGGTTTTGGGGCTGTGTTTCACAGGGGCCTATAGGATGCCATACCTCAATCAAGGAGTGACGTATAGTGCCCTACAATTTCATTACCTGAGTCTTTGCAGAATTTACCTTTGTCTGTGTGAGTCCAAGTTCAGGTTCATCCTTCCTTTATGGCAGAAATACTTTGGCCACTTTTATCTTGTTGGTGAGTTCAGAGTCAGGTTAATGTTTTAATCCTGTGTTTTCTAAGTTAATTTCCAAAAAAAATTTATCCAAAGTGGTGTTTTTTATATTATGAATGATTTTTGCTTTTATTTATTGTTTTTTTCCCCCAAGTTACTTGAAAACATTTTACATTTTTAGTTTCAACAAACACAAAATAAAATGAAATATATCTCTGCACTGAATTCTGATGCTGCATTTGCCCCATATTCTGTCCCTCTGACTCGAGCTGACTAACCAGTCCTTGGCTTTTAGCCAGAGCTTTCCTGATAGATCACCAGCATCCACCCTCCCTGCCCCTGTCTCTAGCTAGTCTGCAGTGCGAGTATGTGTCTGAACTGCCAAACACACATAAATCATGTCTTAAGGCCATCTTTATTACTTGCTCCTGCTTCCTTAGGAAGTGTATCATCAGTCAGTGTTGGCGAGCCGGTGTCGCTGCCATCCCCGGGACCGCTGTCAGGGCTGGAGGCACAGAGCGAGGGGCCCTGCGCTTGGAAAGGCAAAGGGTGAAGCCAGGGAGGAGAACTGGTACCGATTCTGCTGATGGAGTGGAAAGAAACTTAAGCAAGTAGCGGGAGTGTTGTCAGATCAGTGATGTCCTTGCAGTTTTTCCACTCTCTGTCTGCGAGAGACATTGTACTTGAGGGCAGCCCGAGGCAGAGTGACAGCGCTGCTGAGGAAGCAGCTGCGCTAATGGGCACCGTGCGCTGCTGTGCTCCGTCCCTGCTGAGCTCACCGACTGATTCCCGAGTGCCGAGCAGCTCCTGGGGGAGCACTGCTTTCCTCCTGGAGGGGCTGTTTAACCTCGGGCAGGTGACAACCAGAGAGGGAGTGCCAGGTGTGTGCAGTTACTTGTTAAACTGCCCAAGGGCCCACGAGAAATTCTGTTCTCCTGCTGGGTCTGGGCAATGTGGGGAAGCATCCTTTTAGCAGAGGTGCCTGGCAGTACAAGTTTCGCTCCCAGAGTGCAGGACACGGGTGGGAGTGGTAACTGCTGCGTCTCATTCTCAGTGTTCACTCTCCCTCTCCCCAAAATGAATAGGTTCATTGAAACATGGGAAATGTTGTTTGCCTTTTGGAAATGTTCTTCTGCGGAGAGAGCTGCAGAGAATTCCTCTCAGTCTGTTCTTGTATCACCTCAGGCTATATTCTGTCAGATATTAGTAAGTCTATAGAAATTTGGGCTTAGTCAGTGTTATGATAAGAGACAGTAAAAGAAAATTCATATGGGAAGAAATATAGATGATTTTGAGGCGTTTTCTCTGCATCAATTTTCATTCACTCTTCCTTGCACTGATGCTAACTAGTACTTTGTTGTTAATTATTGATAAGACATAAAATCAATCTGGAATATAGGAGCGGTTTTCAATTATTATTTAATTTCCAATTAATTTATTATCTCATCTCTG
The DNA here is from genome assembly GCA_013400235.1 of Oriolus oriolus. Lineage (NCBI taxonomy): Eukaryota > Metazoa > Chordata > Aves > Passeriformes > Corvidae > Oriolus > Oriolus oriolus. The sequence goes on along the minus strand of VXBT01007138.1, from coordinate 2,860,982 downwards.
TTTTCTGGTCAGTTACCATGAATCGTCTGTTAAAGCCTGATTGCAATTGTTTTTGCAAAGCATGAAGTATTACTATTACATTTCTATTGCATGAATACTTGGAGAAATTCAGAACAGTTAAGTTTGGTTGGGAGAAGCACCAAAAGACTTGGAAGATCTTGGTTGAGATTCTTGTGCCCAAGTGAATTCTTACACTGTAGAAAATCTTGTTTTGAAGTTACAGAGCAAGGTAGAGAAATCTGAGATCTTTCTTTTGAGTCTTGTTCCCAATCAAGAAGTATATACAATATTTTCATGGTATTTTGATACTTGTCTTGATGATCCTTGCCAGAGCCCAGAAGTGTATGAAAATGAATAACAAAAATAAACTGTGTTAATTGGACAAATAACAGTTTTCAAATCTGATTTAAGGCTTGGGAAAAGAGTTCATTTTCATTCCTAGGGTTTCCCTTCTCTGTTTTGTGGCCTCCCTTCCGTTTCTAAAATTTATATACAGAGATGGTTTTAGCTTTTTTTATCGTAGATAACAGGGTGATGTTGATTCAGTTGCCATGTTTTTTGATAGATGAATTCCTTAGTGTTCATCAAAATGATTAGGGCCATCTCTAAGTGTCAAAAAAAGTACTTCTGGAGGCATCACTGAGAGTGATGAGTAATGGGCATGGGATTGTTGAATAATGACTTCTTGCTTCCTGACCCACCAGCACTGCGCATTTTAGGCATGAGAAGAGGTGTCTGAAGTCTCAATATAAGAGAGTCTTTTGGCTGACATTTCCCTAAAGCTTGTTCTGCTTTGAGTGCGTTTTTTCTGACTGCATTCAGCATGGAAGGAGTAACTGTGTAAGGTTTGATGTCACATCTTATTTAGTGTCAGTTCAGGAATTCAGAGAAGGAATTCTGTACATGCAGAGGTTTTAATGTGTGGTTCCTACCAATAATAAAACAACTAAGGTAAAAAGAAATTATATTGAGCATGACTGTCAAAAGGTGAAAATCCACACTTTTGCATGAACTATACTGGGAATTTAGTAGTATCTTACTTGTTTTTGAGGTTGCCATGAAGTATTTGTTGCTAACTAGGATGGGTTCATTTTGGGGTCCATTAATTTTAGCCAGTAAAAATTTGGCTCAGGAGAAGATGAAGGAAATAGCTTGGAAAAAATAGAAGCTATGAGCAATCTGTCACTTGCTCTTACATATTAGCTGTGCATATTCTGCATAGGAAAGTTGAAACTAAGGAACATTTTGCTTTAATAGGGTGAAAATCTTAACTTTAGCATTTAGATGAGTTGTTCTTTGTAAAATAATACAATATGTGTTTTAACATGTTTAAGGGAAATCGTTTAAAGCTATTAACTTGATTTAGTAATCCAGAATTAAAAATTACTGAAACTATGTCAAGGACTCTGGATTTTTATTTTTCATTACATGGAGAGAGGATTATGCCAGCCGAAAGGGACTTTATTTTCCTACCAGACTATCACAATGGCAATTGGAACTCAGAGACAGCAGCTGAAAACACTGCTAAAGGCTCAGTTTTCAGTAACCTAACTAATTACAAATGAGATTAGCTGATTTGGAGGAAAACTAAGCAAGAGAGAAAAATGCCCATTTCTGCTTGTGACTGCCCTGGCAGACCAGCCTGCCTTGCACCTGTGTGGGAACCCAGCACCAGTTCAGTTTAGTTTCCTGTTTTGGGCAATGGGAAATGCATGTATTTGTGGATGAAGGGGAAATGAAAGGGAGTAAAAAATTAATATTTTCAAACTCTGTTTTTGCTAATAAATGTGCAAGTTTGCTGCTACTCTGAAGCTGCAGGGAAAGATTGACTTAAACTTTGTCAATAAGGTTTACATTTTCTTTAAAGTGAGATTCCAATTTCCCATGTCAAGGTTATCTTCATGATAGCCTCTGAAAGTCAGACCACTTACCAATGGATGGATGTTCACAAGTTTGACAGTCTCTGCATTGATCCCACTCTTGCATGAAAATGGCTTTATCAAGCCTATAATTAGAAATGAAATAGTCTTAAATGGTTTCCACACAGCTTGACTTTCAAAGAGGTTCCAGTTTCACATAACTTCATATAAACAGAGAATCAGAAGATATAACCAGATACCACAGTTCCTGCTTACTAATTGCCATAAAGCAGAGCCATCTGCTTTATACAAAGTCTAGGTCAGATAATCCTTCTAAACTGTGACCTTTGGGGCTCCATGGAACTTGTTCTTGATTAAATAAAACCTTCTTAGGAAGTTATTGGGAAACTTGGTGCAGGTTCAGTCTGAGCAGAGAATGTAACTGATTGGATTTCTATATAATCTTAAGCAGACAGTTCTGAGTCAGTCTATCTTTTGAACTTTTTTTTTCTTAACTGCATTAATCTTTCATAAAAATTCAAGTTACAAGTGAATTATTTCAGTTTTTAAAGTGATTCCTCATAAAAGTTAAATTAGATGACAAACGAATGATTTAGACATAAATTCATGACAGTTAAAGTGAAGTTTCATCAGTCTAAACCAAGCTGAGAACCTGGGCTTGGGAAGGGAGTGGCATCCTCCACTATGTGCAGTTGCCTGACCTTGTTTGGAGGGCATGTGCACAGCACAACATGAACAGAGCAAAATAGAGATGACTGCATCTCAACAAATACAGTAGAATACTTGTAATTCCTCCCATCTCTTTCATTATGACCAAAGCTCATATCATGGATGCCTTCAAATGTGTATCTTTTCCATCATACACTTTATTTAAATATTTTATTCATTATGTGAAAATAGTTTCTGTGATTAAATAATCGGTTCTTTTGCTCTAGTTTTCTTTTGGCATTGGTGACTATTATTTTTGGCTGTCTATCTTTGGCCAAGCAATTGCCAATTATTCACTGCCAGATTCAAAATAGAAGTGCTACTGCCAAAGCAAATAATACATTATTTTACAGTTACATGGATCTTTCCAGCTGAGGATCACAACATATTTTGTAACCACTAATGAATTTAGCCACTTACCACCCACCGAACATGCAGGTTCATGCCTTAGGGATGAGAAGATAAGGGATGGAGCCCAGCAGGATATGACCTGCCCTTTCCAGGGGCTGAAGTAAGTTAGCACTGGGGGGAGGCACCAGAATGCAGCACACAGTGTGCAATGAGATGAGTTTTTCCTTCTGAACTGAGAGAGCATGGTCGGGCAATCCAGACAATTCCACAGCGGCCGGGGTTGCTCTGCCTGGTCCATGATGTCCTGCCGCTACAGGAAACACAGAAAAGCTGCATTGTAACTTTTTTTTTCTCACAGAAGATGTATCCACATGCAGGGTGTTGCATGAATGAAAATAGATTAATGTTTTGGGAGTAAGTGTATTCTGAACCTTGGTAGCTCCCAGTTTTGTGAGAGATCCGGGGAGGAAGTCAGTCATGGCAGAAGACCCAATTATCTTGACTGATGGAGCTTCGTCGTGGTCCTCCTGCTCCTCTCAACTGTTGGAGCAGTCAGATGTCCTCATGCTGGGAGTGGTCTGCAGAACCACTCTGCGTTCTTAGGAACATGTTGTGAAGTGCTGCAGTGGAGGAGAGTTTCCCACTGAACTAGGTCAGCCCTCATGTCTGAGGACTGCTGACTTCTGAATTTAACCCATCTCTGTAAATGCCTCTCCAGCATCAGGATTGTGACCCTGAACATTCCCCCCAGACCCTGTGGCATTTCCACACCCATGAATATCCTTATTGGGGCTGTGCTGGCACAGCAGCCGGGCTCTGCACTCCCGGTTTCTGGTCAGGTAGTGCTCATTGCTTTCCCAGCTGCAGTGAGTGATGGGTGCTCTCCAAACCCTGAGGGGATATTGGTATTTAGGAGAGTGTAACTCTGGTTCTAGGTTTTGTTACTCATTTGCAGCCCAGCCTAAAGGTGTGATAAGAGTCTACCTTTCTTTGCTCTCAGTTGCTGCAGGGACTGATATGGCTGATGACAAAATGGTCTTTTCTTGGCTGCTAAATGAAAAGTTCCCCATTGCTGTACATCTTTCAAATTGCTGGGCAGGCTGTTTTTGCTGTGGGAATCACCTCACATACACCTGATCAATTTATGTAAAGCACTGAATAGCTTAAGAGCCCATTAAGTGCAGAATTTTGCTGGATTGGACTGTCTGTGTCATTTTATTAAAGAAAGAGGCATCTGAAATTTGATATCTAATATATTCTGTGACCAGAGCAGCAGTTGGGGGCAAACAGAGGCTGTTTTCCTTGAAATTCAAAGTGCAGTAGCTCAGAGACAACCATCTGTATGCATTTAGGGAACCTGAAATTACCTGAATGCTTGGCAATTTTTTTGTAATTATCTCAGAAAAGAATTATGATATATCACAGATAATTCTCTAGCGCTTTCATTCCTACTTTGATAAAATGTACTAAAAATTTGTTGGCTATTTTATTCCTTGCTGGGATTAAAAAATCCCACAAAGAGACAAAATAGCATTCTTTGAAAGATCTGATTGGAAAGTGTGTGTGTGTTTTAAAGATTGCACATTTTAAATACAAATAAGGGAGGGCTGAAATTTACTACAACAGCTTCACTGAAAATTATTCCATCACTCAGATCAAAAGCAGACAAAAATCACAGAAACATTTGGAACAGGCAGCAGTGCCAGAGCATGATTTTAGCTATTTTGGGAAAGCAGCTGCTTCTCTCTGACATGGACTCAAAATGTAGGATATTCTGTAAGGTGGATCGGCTCATTCAGATCATTCCCTACAGCGACGTTTTCATGGGAACATTGACTAGCATTGTTTTTTGGGAGAAGCATTTATTTTGAGCTAAAGAGAAATCTCTCTCCTATGCAGTTACACAATTGCTAAATAGCAGATGACTTTAACCCCTGAATGCTTATTTCCAAATACTCAGTATAGAATGGCAAGAATAACATAGGAACGTGACCTTAATTTAATGTTGATACATTGATTTTGTGTAACTGAAGAGATGCAGAAGACTAAATTGGCAGTGCAAACCCATGCTGAAGTGTCACTGCTACTTAAAGCTCCCTTTAGTTACAGAGAAGAGACAAAGCTGAACAGAATGTTGCTGGATTACTATCTGCAAATTCCAGAAATGGGAAAATTGGATAAGCCCCGGGTTATTGGACATTCTTCGTTCCTCTTGGCTTAATGTTTGTTCTGGCAACTGCAAATGACAGGGATGATCTTTCCCCATCCCTCCTGGATCTCAGTGTCGTAGGAATCACAGCTGGTTTCAGCACAGACCCCTGCATTAGAACTTTCTGTGCTTGACAGGCTGTATTTGACAGCGTGAGAGTAATATGCTTCCTTTATTTGATTTTGCATTTGATTGATTGCTTTTAATACAATTTATTTTCTTTCTTGTGGTTTAGCTGTAGTTCTTGCTGATGGCAGCAATATCAATCTGTACCTCTTGTCATCTATGGCTGGTTTCTATAATTTTTAAAATAATTTTTGAATGAATGCAGATTTCTGCAACTTGTTTAGGTTGGATGGTATATCAGTTTTTGATTTCTAGCAGCAGTGGAGAATATGATAAAATATTGTAGCTGGTTCAGGGTACAGTTGCAGACAGAAGGCTTTGGAGTCTTTGTGATCTACTCTGTGTTTTATGATGTGACAGGACAATGTTGGAAAGATTTCTGGCATTTTGTTTCATAATATTTTTCCAGTGGCAACTGTTAAGTATTTTTCTCTAATGGAAAATTCTACTTTCATACCCCTTTTCCTTGTTTCCTCTTGGCCCCTCTTCCCTATTTCTGTCCAGAATCAAGGCCACTGGTCCCCAATATAATTCTGACCAAAAGATTCCTACCCAAAATGGGAGGAATCTGAGCGCATCCATTAGTGTTTCAAGCAGTCTGATTTCTTACTTCTTTTGTCAATATTCTTTGAGTTCCTGTCTAGCCAGAATAGCAGCTTTTTTTCTGGTGGTGTTCTTGAAGAGCCCACAGATATTTTCCTGAATGGCTTTGTGGTTGCATTGGTTGGACCCCAGGCAGGAGCTGAATTTCTGCAGCTCAGAAATTCTGCACATCAGTGCAATTGGGGTGCAGCAGGGTGGAGGTACCAGAAAACAAAGTTCTGAACCTGCTGACCAAGCTGGACAGCGTAAGAGAATTTTCTCCTGAATACTGAGGGATCATTGTAGAAATATTCAAAATTCAGTGAAATAAGTATGGAAGGTATTTCCTGTAGAACAAAATAGGGTGGATAAGAGGCTAGCTGGAACTGTGGAGGTTGAACTGTAGCCATGGCTTCTTCAAAAGTTGAATTACCATAATATATGTGCATGTATCTTTGCCTGGCATTGGAAGAAGGAAGAAAAAGGTATTTCTTGAGCTGAATCAAAAATCTATCTTTGAACACTGTGATTTGTGATGGAAAGGATTAAATTCCAAGCTGCACAGCTTCTTCCATTGTTAAGTTCTCACTGCTATGTTCTTGTCTCGATCTCAGAGACTGGTATTCAATGGAGAATTCTGAGGCTGAACCTCAGGTATCTTATTTTCTTAAACAGCTCCAGCATTTTTGACATCATAAGGTTTTTCACATATCTCCTTACTTGAGTTTGACTAGATCAAAAATATCTTGGATATTTTGTTTGATCTAAATTCCCAGATGTTCCCACTGCAGGTTAAAAATAGAGTTACATGAGAGCAATGCTTATTTCTTTAACGTGGCCTTTCTGTGCTCTTCCAAACAAATACTGGTTGCATGCCAGGAACACAAGGAGGGTAATCAGTTAATTAAAAGCAATGCTGGTCAGGTGGTGGTGCAAATGATCAAATAATTTCTGCTTCACTGGGAAGGGATGCTGTCTTGAACATTTCTGAAGAGAGGAAAGAAGGGGAGTCCTCTAAGCAACCTGTGAGCCTTGGAGTAGTGACCCCACAGCAATGCAGAACACACAGAGCAAGGCTGATTGAAGCAGTGAATTCAATATCCTCTATTGCATACAGGTGTTCTATACCTTTAACTGACTCCAACAGTGATTCAGGAAATCATGATTTAACTTAGCAGAGATGACACATGTTACTCTATGGCAGATGATGAGAGAAATAAAAAATCTTATAGCCGTGTTTTATCACTGAATCCCAGTGAAATTAAGGCACTTATCTGAGATCCGTAAATGGATACCATTAACCAAGCACAGAGAACTATTACCTGTCTGTAATCTCTCAAGAACTTTTGTTTGACTTCAAAATTTGTCTGTTACCTCTGTGCCAACTCTCCTACCTGTGAAATGTTGCTGCTGGTGCTGTGTAAATGGCTCCTAAGGAGAATTTTTGCTAATAGGTGTTGGAGGCTTTTTGGATGTTCATGCTACAGCTTTATTTGTTCTAATTATATCTGACATTTCACAAGCTGCACATTTGTTATTTGATGGGCAAAACATCAAAAATAATTAGGCCAAATGATCACACAAAGCCCAACAGAAAGCTTTTTCAGGGCATGTTAGCTGGTTTTTATTAATAATTATCCTCATTAAACTTTACCAAACTGTCATCTCATTGCCTGCTCATTGTTATGGAACTCCTAAGCTCAGGTGAGGATTTGAATTTCCCTGTGAGATGAACAATGTTTACATTTGAAAAAAAAAAAATTTACTTGTTCAAATCCAACTTGCTTCTTCCTTCCAACCCTTTTTTGTTTCTGATAGGAAACAGCTTTAGATTTTCCACGGTGCCAGGAGAGGTCACTCTTTCCCCTTGGTCCTGCCTGGTTCAGGCTCTTGTACCATGAGGGATCCCCTTTCCTTCTCGAGTGAACTGGCACATTCCTTGAGCTCCTGTTTGGATGCTGTCTGACACACACAAAGAGCACGGAAGGGTTAGTGCCATTTGCCCGATATCTATATGGAAAACTCTTAAAGAATTTTGTGGCAAATGAGATTATATCTCCAGCAACCATCTGGTATAACTCTAACAAAAACCCAGAATTCTCCTTAGTTCTGTTGTAGAATGGAGGTTTTAATAAGCAGAAACCAGAGAATATACCACTTAATTGAATGGAATGTTGATAAACATCAGTGTTTAAAATTCATGTATGAATGATAGAGTCTTCTGTGGTGTCCAACACAGGAATAATAACACATCTCAGTAGAAATTGGTAAGAACTGTTCAACCATCTTAAATTTGAACAAACCTAAGCCAAACCCAAGTCCTCTACAATATCTTATTTCCAAATTTGTGAGGGAAAAGTACTCATGGCTGAGTTTTCACTAAAGCAAGATTAGAAAATCCTCATTATATAGTTCCTAGTTAACAATCTGAGCAGGTATAAAAACCAGAACATATTGATAATTTTTGTTTCAAACATTTCTTTCATCCCTACATAAAATCGAATTCAGTGGCTTGGATGAAATAATACCATACCCAGTCCCTCACACTCCAGTTCAAACCTAATGTGAACCAACCTCTGACATTCCAAAAGTGTTCCATTGCCCTGCCCTTTGTTTTTTGTTCCCATTTTTGCACTTCTACATCCTCAGTGATACAGAAGCAGAGGAAAAGCACCAACCTGAGCCAGACCACTATAAAACTGGCTGATGACACAGGATTGCATGATTTCTGCTGGGCTGGCAATGCCCCCAAACCAGACTTGAGGTTACTGGTTTAGTTTTGCAGATTTAGGAAATTGAGAACTGCATCCAAATAGCAGAGTTCTTATTGACACTCAGCAGCATTTATGAGATGTGACTCTCCTCCTCTTGACAGCATGTATGTATGTTTATATGTATATATAGTAAAAGGTGGGAAAAAAAGAGCAACAGCAGCCAGTGCAAGCATCTCTGTGTTAGTGTTCAAATGCTTCTTTGGCACCTTCTTACCTAAATAAGTAGGATTCAGAAATAAATGGAAGGCTTATAAATTATTTTTTGAAATACGTTTCTACTCTGCTGAATTTCCACTGCTTTTATAGTAGTTTTTTTTAGGATTTTTTTGTTGTTGTTCCTCAACATTGCCAGCTTTTGTGCCGTGGTGTGCTCTGGGCCCAGCTGGATCTGATGGTCCTGAGACCTGGTAGGAGTGCATGAAGTCAGGCACAGGATGCTGGTGTGGTGGGTATGTCTAAGCATCTGCCTCTAAGGGTCCTCCTTGATGGGAGAAATGAAGTGTGTATTAAAATGATGGAAAAGGAAAAGAGATTTTACAGCACACAGGAAATGTGCATAAATCGTACTTAAATTTGGATGCTTTGGGGAAAATCTCCTTTTTGCTTTGTTTGCACCTCTGAGTGAGGTAAGAGCTGTTCTCTGAAGGGTATCCAAGTATGATGACTGCAGAAATAATAAATAACAAAGCCATTCCCCTCTCTTCATGCCCCCATTTTGTTGTTTAAGGGGCAGATTATCAGAAGAAAACTGAAAGTACTCCATCAAATCAAGTTCCTGGCAAACTGGAGCTGTGGCAAAGCTATCTTCACCAGAGGGGTGAAGAATGGGAACATGTCCCTTTGAACACACAAACATCTGCTCCCTACTCAACAGGCAGGCTCCTCATCTCAGAAGTCAAAGTGCCTCTGTTGTTATATCCCTCACTCTCTATGGGAATATACATTCAGCTTGAGGGTGAGAATAATTCTGCACAGAGAATGCACATCTGAACAGTGATCTGGCTTCTCTGTTACCCTTTTGTTGGCTTTTAACTTCTGCCTTCCTGCTATGTATCTATGGGAAGTAGAATCATGGAGTCACAGGGTATGCTCAGTTGGAAGGGACCAAGAACCATCAAAATCCAGCTCCTGGCCCTGCACAAACCATCCCCAGGAGTCACACCCTGTGCCTGAGAGCATTGTCCAAACATTTCTTGGACTCTGTCAGACTTGGTGCTGTGAGCACATCCCTGGGCAGCCTGTTCCAGTGCCCAGCCAACCTCTGGGGGGAAGAACCTTTTTTTGATATCCAGCCAAAATCTCTCCTGACTCAGCTTTGTGCCATTTGCTCAGGTCCTGTCACTGGTTACCAGAGAGAACAGCTTGAATAACTGCTTTGTGTCTAGATCTATAGATCTATCCAAATCACCTTCCTCTATTTCCTGAGACATGGAGGAACATGTTCAGGTTTAAGTTAGAGTAGAAAGCTGTGCATTAAAGAAAATTACCAGAGAAGTATCTATTTTTCAATACATTTCTTTGTGTTGTTGAAAAACCCACCCTGTAATTGCTAGGTAGAATTAATGAAAATATACCACCTTTCCTAATGCAGAAACTGTCAGAATGTCATGCCTTTCCTAATGTAGAAGCTGATTTGTAGCCTATCTTTACTAAATTTGTTTCCAAAGTCTAACAAACTTCCTCTTTACTATGTTTATTTCTCCATTACTTGAGAAAGTCTTGCTAAGAGGGTCCTTTCAGCATTGTTTGAACTAGTACTATTTTTCCTGCAGTACTGAAGACATGTTTTAGGGATTGGAGCAATTAAAAGAGCAGGAAGGAGAGGTGTTAACTGAGCCATTTTCTGCTCATTTCAATGCATTTTCTCATGCAATTTGTCTTCTTTGTTCACATAATTGACTTTACAACATGTTTCTCATCCTTATGCGTGTGTGGTATCTTCCAATTTGGGAAAAAAACCCCAGTCTCTATATTTTTGTCATGGTCTAAAATATCTGTATTATTGTAGACCCCCCAGGCAGTGAATTCTCTTCAAGAGGAAATCTTACAGTTTATTAGCGTGTGGTGCTAAGGAGTCTTTGCTTTTCTTTTAAGGAACATCTTAACCTTGCATGGGTGCAGTTCAGGGGATGGATCTTTGTGGCAAAGCCAGAAGTGTTGTTACCTGTTACCTGCTGTCCTTCCCTGGCACTGCCCGAGCCCTTGCTGTGGCTCCTGTCCGGGCGCAGGTGCTCGGAGCTGCTTCGCAAAGCCCTGACCTTGTGCGTTCGCAAGTTCTTGTTAGCAGGGAGCGCTTGTGCTGCTCTGCCTTTGGAAGGACAGTCAGACTGACATGTACAGCAAACCCGATATTGCTTCAGTCCTTGTCCGTGGCACTGCCTCCAGCTGCTTCCCTCCTCTGGCAGTCCGGAATATACGGAAAATATTTAAATAAACCAGCAAACCATTTAACTAATCTAACAGGGCTCCAGGCTTGCAAAGATGCTAACATGAACACTGTCTTTAGATGCATGAAACAAATTTAAATCAGATTTAAACTGAAGAATTAACTTCTTCATTTGAGACTAGATCAAACACACACAGTCCTACAGTGTGTATAGCGGTGTAACTGCCCCAGGGTCACACAGCTCGGACCCTGTGCCAGCTCTTGGGATATTCACAAGTGCCAACCCTTTGGTCTGGATTCTCAGGTGGGAACATCATGTTAATAGAAAGGATTCACACTCATTTACAGCTTAAAGAAACCTGATGTAAAACTCATCAAAAATAAGATTTTTTTAGGTGAATGAGTTCATTTCTTTTTTTTCTCCTTGTGATGCTTTTAATTGTTCACACCCTACCCTGCACCCCACAAACAACAACAACAACAAAATATAAACCAAACCCCACCAGGTTTATTGCTAATTAGAATAAAACCTAAAATATTTTGAGAAGCAAAATCTCCACAAAAAAACCCAAACCCTCCATAAAGCATGCTTATAAGCTGACTAAACTCATCTTCCAAATTTGAGTGCTTCATTTTCTTTAGCTGGTTTTACTTTCTATTATAACGCAGTACAAAATTTTGGAAAATGTGATAATAACACAATCAAACTGATGACCCACCCAGACACCATTCCTAAGGCAATACTACTGTCTGTCAGCTACAGAAAGAACCAGCCTTCATTCGTGTTTTGCATCAGTACAAAGTACTGCTACATCTATGTAGCAATACCAAATTTACAAAACTGCGATTTCTCATGTATTTTTCTTTGCTAACTTTTGAGCTGCAAATCAACAAAGAAATTACATCTACCTCATGTGATGCAGATTTTATCATAACCTGTGAAAACATTTAAACCTCAGCATCTTTATCAACAGAACTAATATTGTACTGCTTTGAAGTTATCTGAAGAGAGAAGCTATTTGCATGGCAATAGAACAAATATTATGTATCTTTAAAAGCTCAAAGTACTTTGAGACTATAGTCCAGAACACTCAGATTCTTAAATAAAACCCCCAGGGATTTAAATAACACCACAACAGGGTGGTCTTTCACAATTTGGTTTCCGTCTTTTGCTTCCCGGAGAATTCCATTTAAAGAGTATTTAATTGAGGACATTTTCTTTACTGCATTTTTCCTTTTCTTTTTTAAAGGTTTAGAGCTTTGTTCTAAGTGTTTTAACTTCTAATCAAGAAATGTGTCAGGTCTGTTGCCAATTAGTGTAGCTGATGTGAAAATGGATTGAGTCTTGGGAAAGATGGCTAAGTCTTGTAAAACAACAAAACAGTCTGTAAAAGAGGGCTTGGGAACAGAGGCAAGGAGAAGCAACAACATGAGAAATTATTAATGAGAAAAAACAGAGAAGAGGAGTGGGAATTTGCAGAGATCATAGGCACATTTGTAACATTTGCTAAAGGTTTACTCAGCTATATCAATTTATTATAAGGAATTAACACTAAATATTCAGAGCTGGATCAAGGAACTTTTCTTCACTACAAACAAGATCCCAGCTTTGCAGGCTGGTTTATGCTGTGTGATATCTCTGTCTGTTGGCTGAGGAGAGGAAGCGTTCAGACCCCTCAGAACAGTGTTGTAAACTCCCTCATGGGGCTACAGCTATGCCAGGGGAGGGAAATCTTCCTCTCATTTTAATTGTCTTGGTTTTTTGGTTCTCCTTTCAGGAGAGGGGCGCAACTATGCTGGCACACAGTACCTTTATGTGAGAGAACTCTCCTGAAGTAGCAGCAGAGGCTGTTTTGTAGAGACTTTAATGTAGGAGGAAGGTTCGCTGGTATAAACTAATAATAATAATAACAATAATAATATCTAGTGAAAAATCAGACAGGAAAGGAAATGTATTTTTAGACTCATGCTGTAGATACACAATACATTGTATAAGGGTTATTTTTTCATGCAGGACAAAACACTGTGTCTGCAGTAAACTGGGAAGGAAGTTTGATTTGATTGTGCGGCAGAACGTCAGCAAAAGACTTTGAGCTGTCGGACATGCCATGAGCTAAATGAATGCATGAGAACTACTGATCACAGGGGATGCAGAAATCCTTACAGAAACCTGTGAACGAACAGCATGTCCAAAGCCGGTGTGGTCAGGACTGTGTCCCTGTTAACTTTGTGTGACTGTGTGCCTTCAGTAAATCTAATTTACTGCAGCTCCCTGGGCTGCTGCTCCCAAGTTTCCCCAGCTGCCACTTTGGTCCTCGTGGAGCAGGGCCTCCTCTGCCAGGAGCCCATGGCTAGCACAGCCTTCCTGGCTGTTTCTGTGTGGAACTGGGATTCCAACACACTGCCAGGTTCTGGCACTGCCATTCGGGGGTTTTCCACGCGTCAAGTTGTCTCGACATCCTTGCGCCTCCATGGACTCCTTTACGCAGCTCTCCAGCCATTTCACCACATGTTGACCTCCTGGGAAGGGGAACTTTGTGATTATTATTAGCAGTGGGAAAGGATTATATTGGTGAACGGAGAGTTTCACTCTGGATGAGATCAGATACACCCTGTGTGGGAGACAAATACAGTCTTGGCATATCCTGCAGCATGCAGTGAGCTTTCTGGTCGGGAAAGGCTTTCCTGAAGGTGGACAGAGGGGATGGAGTTTCTGCCTGAAGGTGAATTTCACCCAAGAGGAAGCCAAAAGAGCTGTAGACACTCAGAGAATGAAAGCCCAGGAACAAGGGGGGCAGGTCAAGGCTGTTGTGGTTGAGGGGAACTCTCCACGTGCCTTGTGAAGGACCCTCCACAGTTCAGTGCTGAGGCCGGAATCCAGCGTGTGGGGACACAGCCCAGCGTGGAGAGAGGGATGGGCAGAGCCACACAGCCACGGGAAACCCGTGTGTGTGCTGCAGCACCCAGGGATGGGGAAGGAGGAGGCTGAAGCACTCTTATCACCTCCCTTTGCAACATTTCTGCATTTGTTTAAAGCTAGAATTAACAGTCTTTGGGAAAATATTTTCTTCCTAGTATTAGTGAATGATAACTTAAAATAAAATACTGAAAAGCAGGACTCTCAGTTGCCTCAAATCCAGGGAGGAAATTAATCAAAGAAGTATCTTTACACATGTGTTTTAAAGCACTGTCAGAGGGAGTGTAATTCACATTACTCCCATTTCATAGGTATGTGCATGAACTTTGTCATTCTCATGCAGAAAAGATAAATTTTAGACTCTTATGTTTGCACCATAAAAATAATTTTTAAAAGGACAGCTTTTCTTTATTAAAAGGTGAATGTGCAACTTTGTAAATATGTTTGAATTGGATTTAAATTTTACATTAATTGGGTTGCTTTGTCACTGGAAGACTGAGAGGAAAATTTAAAAAGGTACAACAAACCAAACTAATTCTAGTTTAGGCAGAAGTTATTCAAAGATTAAAAGTAATATAGCTTCTTTAAAACCAGGATGAAACTTTAACATTCTTAATAATTATGCCGATTTTGTCTCGGTAATATTACTGTTGCAATATTAAAAACAAAAAAACTATAGAGATGGGGCTATCTTAAATTGTTATGATTAATAAATACATTAAAATACATGTGATGTATTAATTTGAATATTTATAACATAGTTTCATTGATATCAGTACAACTGCAATGACCTACATCAACTGACAGGTGGATTGCAGAATCTGATTAACTGTGCCTAATGCTGAAAATCTATTGGGTTTTATCTTTAAAAATAGAACACTTTTTTTTTCCAGTTACCAAGAGCTATAGGGTATGTATAAGCCTCTCAAGCCAGTAAATTGCATGTTGAAAATTTACCTTAAACTCTATTGCAGTAATGAGTGGGTATTATCTGATAAACCAAACTTGCCCTGAATTAAGGTAAACATTCAGCAGTGTTTATGTGATACAGTCATAAAATAACATCCAGTTTTAAAGCTGTAAAACAGAATTGTTAGGGTTGGAAGAGACCTCTGCGTCTTTTCTACAAATGCTTATTTTTCTATTTTAATTTTCCTCCTTTGTAACATTTCAAATTAATTTCATTTTGTAAGGAGAGGTGACAGCATGAGACAGGGAGATCATTTTGGAACAGTCTGAAAAGTAAACTACCATAAATATGTGGATGAAGTGTGAATGAAGAAATATATGAAATGTGAAAGGCAAAAATATATGCTGGAGTTATAAATATAGTCAGAAAGTAGGGATAAAAGCAATTAAAGTTATAATAGGTACAGAAAGCAATGCAGTGGGTGGTGCAATGTATTTGTTTTGTGCAGCCTTACATTTGTTGCATGGCTTGTTTTAGTTGTCTCCCTACTGTTCTGCTGAGGTCAACCCTGAAAAACTGTTGTATTCAAAACAGGGAGAAATTGTAATTTCTTTTCTTAATTTGTATGTATATGGCAATGGGGAGTTGTTTGTTGGGTTTTTTAATGAGAGTTGGACAAAAGGGGTTATTGCACGAGGTAAAAACCCAAGTTTCATTCTGCTGTTCTGCTTTCTTATGGGAAAATTGTTTTTCCAATGAATTTACACCTTGGTTTTTCTTCATCTATTTAATACTTGTTGTCTGATGCAAAATTACAAGTGACTAGAATGGGGCAGCCTATTGGCTTATCTTTGACAATGTTTGTAGAACTCTGTGTTAAAACTTGGGAGTTCCTCTGTGTGTGACCAAGTTGAAATCCTGTGTGATTTTAAAGTCATGAGAAATGCAGCATCAAGGTCTGTGATAATCACTGTGAGAGCCAGGTGAAAATTGGCCACCCTCTGTCTTAAATGTTCTGCAAAAATACTGAGTGGTTTATTTTCTGGTCTCTAAATCTCTCTCTCTGGACTGCCTTCTAAACAAATGGTTTCAACAGAAATAATGTTTTGGGATCAAGTGAGGTTGTCTTTTTGAAAGATGTTGTGTATTCAGTTTTTGAGGGTTGGTACAGGATTAAGGATGCAAACGTGTCTGTACTTTGTCACAGGTGCTCTTTTCTGTCCTCGTAGTCTATGGCTACGTGTGATCAGCTTTCCAAGGATAGATATTTTTCCCAGGTTAAGTATTCTGTTTGTGAAACAAGGACTGTTGGTTGCTGTCTCTTGGGTTTTCTTGAGTTCCAAAATGAGTTGGCCAGCTAATACAATCTTTGATTTAAAATTCTGCCCTAGAATCTAGAGGGAGTACTGTGCATTTTTAGTTGATTAGTAGAATGAATATAGATTTTGTAAGAAAGTCAATCTAAACCCATGTGATAAACTGGTAGTGTGTCCCAAGATCATTCCACTTTCTAAATTGATATATAACTGTGTTCTGGATATTTTTGCTGCATCTGAGCTTTCAATAAAAAGAAGAGCTGAGAGCTCCTTTTCTCTCTTCCTGTCTGCTCTCAGGATCAGTGGCACCAACTTTTCTTGATGGGTATGACAAGGTGAGTGAAAACAGCACAGGCAAAATAAAATCCTGTCTACCAGTCATCCCAAATCGAAGAGAAATCAGTCATTTTGGGAGTGGAAGAGTTCATGAAGCCTGATTCACTGAATATTTGTGCCTCACAGTTGAAGTCTCCGGTGTTTGTTGGAATGAAATACTGTGCTCAGAACTTAGGAGATAGAAGGCTTGAACAGATGCACCAAAAGACAGGCACTGACACATTTGTGCACATCCTGTGGTCATGAGTCTTGTTTATCTGAAACAAGAAATAAAATTAAACTGCAGAAGAAAAGGGAGGGGAACAAAGAAATAACTTCAATCTTTCTGGCAGGAAAAAAGCAATCTCACTTCTAGCAGAACTGTCTGAACATTTGAGACACAAGCTCCCAATCACATCCACCAGCATGACACAGAGGTGGTGGGGTGCTCAGCTACCAGGACACCACAGATACATTTCCCCTTTACCCTCCCTCTCCCCAAAGACAGCAGATAATCCTCCTGGCTTCAACACGGTTGTTTCTTGAGCTGCCAGTCCTCCACCAGGACTGGCTGAGACATCCTTTGTCCTTCCTAACCTGTGGTATTTGCAGCTGTGTTTCAAGGGGTGCATGATCCTCCACTCAGGAGGAGTGATGTAGAGAGTAATGACACAGATAACTCTCACTTTATCTCTTGGGAAGCCATCCTCTGCAAACTGTTTCCTTCCTGCTCCTGGTGACTTGAGAGACGTTTTGTGGGCCAAGTGATTTTTGGCACAGGATTCTCTGCTGACAGCACTTCAGGAGTCATCTTAAAATCCAGGCAGTGAAGTGTGAGCAGTGAGCCAGTTGTCAGAGCAGTAAAGTTAATGAAACCCCTCAGATCCTGGCTGGAGGGAGTGCCCTGGAATTGCCACTGCTGGGGAATGAAGGACTGACATTGATTGGCCATGAGCTAAAAGGAGCAGAAAATTTGGGACTCTGCTGTTGTATAAATGAACTTGTCTCTTTAGCTCTATGGTTATGGTTAAAGGAATGTAAAGACTGATTTGCTATAAAACTCAGATAAAGATTTTGCTCAAGTTCCTGATGTTAGCCTGATGATAAAAATGACATCAAATTCAGCAGCAGAGAATTATATGTAAATAATAATTTACACTGGGTTGGTAGAGAGATTTTTCTGTTCATTTGAGGGGAGGGAAGGGAGGAACACAGGCGGAGTACAAGCTGGAGCCAAGTGAGGCAAGGCTGCAAGTAAAGAACCATCAGGAATGGGCAGCCCTTCTCGCATGGAACAGGAGAGGAGCTGAGTGTGACCATCATGGAGGCAATGGTGGGCAGAGGTGATGGAGCTTCAGGTAACAGAGGTGCTGGCAGCAGATTTTAATGAAGAACTAGATGTGGCTGCTGTTGTGACATGATAGAGTTAATCACAATTGCCTTGTCCTAAGTTTATTCCAGTGTAGCTTTTCCAGGAGCAGGCAGGCAGATGGTGGGGTCATCTCTGCTACTGCTCACAGCTGGAGATCAGCTCCTCTGAAGATGCCCTGTGTGAGAAGCACCTTGTGCAGGTACTTCTAAATGATT
The DNA here is from genome assembly GCA_013400235.1 of Oriolus oriolus. Classification (NCBI taxonomy): domain Eukaryota; kingdom Metazoa; phylum Chordata; class Aves; order Passeriformes; family Corvidae; genus Oriolus; species Oriolus oriolus. Next base: position 2,842,921 of record VXBT01007138.1, on the reverse strand, counting down.
TTAAACTAAATGCCAGGTTAGCTGATCCACTTACACTTTTATTGCTGCCTGGTGGCAGTGCCCGAGGAGACAGATAATGACATTGCCTGTTGGGATGGAAAAAAGGCTTCTGGTATGATTTTGTAAAACAGAACTTTGTTGAAGCAGTTTATCTTGGACTGCAAATCTGAGCTATTCATTTCTCTCTCTTCCTCTTGTATGGGGAGAAGAGAGCTCTCAAAATATTTCCAAAAGAAATTAAATTGAAATAGATACAACTGCAAAATCTTTTGCATAGATAAAACTATGCACTTGAAACAAAAATGCACTTACAAACTCTACTAGCTGGAGTGCAATTTCATAAAGAGTAGGCTTCTAGCTGTTGAATTTACTATTGGCTTGATGATATGATTCAATTTGGTTCTTTGTAGCAGCACATCCAAGGCCGTTTAAACATTTTCATTTTTGTTTCTGTTTATAAATTGCTCACATGTACGTATTAAATATTCATGGTTAATACTTGCAGGAAAATATTGCTAGATAAATTATTGATGTCTTAAAATAATATTTTTTTCCATTTTAATGATTAAATTTCCTCAACATGTGATTTATTTTAAATGGTTTTTATACTGCTGATTTGATTCTTAATTCTTCATTCATTTTGGGCTGCAAGATAAAACTTGCCAGGAAATACTGGAGGAGATTCTGATCTCCCAAAGGGATTTGCAATCATCCAGTTTCATTATCCTCAGTGAAATTTTGTGCCATAGCTGGGGTGAATCTTGAATCCTGACTCTATCCTTATCTTTAAGACTGGTTTATGTTATTTATATGTGAGGCTGTTGGTTATATTTTAGGAAAGGGGGAGGTTAATGGTGAAATGCTATTGACCTTCTCCAGCTAATCATATCTTAATTCCTGACAATACTTGTATCCATTTTGGATGTTGGTATTTTAAGCCTAAACGTAACTGAGACACTTTCAAGGTTATGGATGTGTTCAGCTCAATGTTTGCACAGCAAGTGTGAAAGTGTCAGTTTGGAAACAGCTTAGGTTCAGCCTTTGCAACCCTTAGTCCCAGAAAGCAGCATTTTACCCTGTGATTTCTGCCATTTTATTTAAATAATGGGGACAAAATTGCCACCACACTACAATAAACTAAAATACGTTTGAAATTGAAACAAGAAGAGCAGAACACTTCAGGTATCTGAAGGTTTTACACATTCAAAATAAGACTTCACAAAACATAAAAATTGCTGTGTAAAGTTAAGTCTTGTTCCTGCTAAAAGTGACAACATAAACCAGACATAAAATCCAGAATAAAACTCTCAAAAACCTGGTGTTATTTGCATTCACTTTCAGCTCTTCCCAGCAGACCTGCTTAGCTAATCTGGTGGCATCACTTGTGACACTTATCCATAGGGCATAAAATAGCAGTTTGCCACCCACCTTGAGCAGGTTGTTTTTGAAGTGTTTGAAGGCAAAACAAAAAAGTACCCTGCCATTAGAGGCAAGGTGGAATTTTATATCCACTTGTTTTTGACAGTTATAGTTGAAGCTGTCACTTTTTCTTTTTTTTTCAGAGCCTTTAAAATGGATCTTTTTACATGTTAACATGAATACATTAAAGTGGAAAAAATCCCTGCAGCTTTACTGGGTGCTAGTTGACACATGGAGACCTTGGTATTCAATGCACACGCAGAACACATGTGATTAAAATTGCAATTATAGCCCTGTGTTAAGCATTTGAAAGCATAAATTAAAGGGGATTGGTAATCTTTTATATCCCTAGCATTTCCCATTTCCACACATTCCAGCCCAGGATCTATGCAGTCTTTAATTGGAGCACTGAAGGAACTGAGGCAGCAAATATTGTACAGCTGTTCTTGTGATGAAAAGCACAAAATGTTTTCACTTGCATTACCCAAAATGAATCGTCTCCAAACCAGATTCTTTTTTTTTTCTTTTTTCCCAAATGTCCTTTTGTAAGTCCAAGTGGCTAAAAAACTCATATGAGAAGAAGCTGAGATAGCTGGCATGAGTTAGCCTGGAAAAGAGAAGGCTCAAGGAGGAATCTCTTATTTTTAACAGATATCTGGTGGAAGGACATGTAGAAGATGGAGCTAAGCTGTGCTTGGTGGTGCACAAGGACAAGGTCAGAGTCAATGGGCACAAACAGAAGCACAGGAAGCTTTGTCTGAACATTAAAAAGCCACTTTTTTACTGGACTGGTGATTGAACATGAGACAGGTTGCCCCGAGAGGCTGTGGAGGCTCCATTTGGGGAGATACTGTAAACATAACTGAGAAACTTGCTGCAGTTGACCCTGTTTGCACTATAGGGTTTTACAAGATGGTTTCTGGAAGCCTCTTCCCAATCCCACTATCCTGTGATTCTGGGAAACATGGGCAGGATGCCCAGGTTTAGTGGCTGGCTTTGAAAACTGTCAGCATGGTTTCTCACACATGGGACTAGAAAGTATTTTCTGGGCCATGAGGTTTATTAAGCTTGCCACAAACACAGAATTTGTATCAGGAAATTCTGTTTCTGAAGCTGTCTCATGTCCTCCACTTCATAAAACATTCCTTTATAGACACAGAGGCCACGTGTACGACACGTTCGCTCCAGTGAGCTCGTGCTGTGTTTGTATTGTGTGGAAGTTCCACACGTGTGAGAGTCAGCTGGGTCACGCTCCCTTCCTGGGCTGTAGATGAGCAGTAAAGGATGGGCTGGCTGCTTGCCTTGTGCTGCTTGCTGTAAACTGAGTCAAGTGGACTCAACAGGAGGGAAAAGGACTTTGTTTTTCCTAGGAGCTAGCGAGGAGTGAGGAAGACCAACAGGAAGACCAGGGCTTGGCTGAGAGCAGCAATGAGATAGTCCCACAGTTCAGAGGGTCTTGGATTCAGAGGATTTTTGTGTGGGTTGTGAAGAGTCTATTGTCACCCTAGAAGTCCCTATAGTAGAAAACGAGTCAAAAGGAAATGGAAATAGCAGTCTAGGAGCAGAGCCTTTTCAAACATTTCTATTTTCTCTAGAAAACTGGTTCTAACTAACGTTGAAGAAAGTTTCACTTTCAAAAGTCAAAAGTCTTTCTGGTTCCATAACTTTAATCAAAAGGTGGAGGGCATTTAACACAGCCAACATAAAAATCCTGACATTCTTTTGAAGCACAGAGTCTTGCTTAAGTTCACATCTTAGCCCACATTAATGCATAATGTTAGTAATTCTTGATTCTTACTGTTCTCTTCTCCTTTTATCTTCTCATGTAACCAAATAAGCCAGACTTTAGTTTCCTTTTGTTGTGCTTATTTCTGTGCAGAATATGGAATGCAGGGTGCGTGGTACATATATAAAACTGCCATAAAATGTGAAGCAGAACACACAGAACAAGGTTTATGGCTTTTTAAAACCTGTCTGAAATGATGCATGTCAATACCCTAAAGAGCAACTTCAGCAATCAAAAAGTTCTTAAACCTTCACCTTGATTTTAGGTAAAGAACATCTTTTAACTCTTGTTTTTACTGGTTGTCTTCCATCAAAACATGTAGATAGTCCTTTGCTGGAGCTCTGCTTTATTGAGGGCTGAGGAAAGCTGCTTTCCTTGGCTGTCACTGTGAACTGGTGCTAACGGGCCTGCTGCACTGGGGTGGGATTGCCCAGGGCTCACCCTGTCCTGAGCTCAGTGACCCTTCCGTGTCCTCTGCAAGCACTGTCTGTTACTGCAGTGGCCTTCAGGAAACAGCTGCGCCCTTCATTTTATGTATTTCTACTTATTCAGCAACTGTGGTGTGGAACTTTCCAATTTTCTCTATCCAATTAAGTTCTGATACTGTGCTCATTTTGCTTAGTCTAGGTAATGGCTTTGCGATACTGTGAATATGAATGCAACATTATTTGGATACAAAGGTAATTGAAAAGTGTTTTTCATGAAAATACCATGCTTTCTAATTTCCTTTGGCTATTGTGAAATCTCTTAAATACAGAGCAGAGGGAACTCCTCACTCTTGTCTGCTCATTATAACCTGAGGTCTGAAAGCTGCTCTGAGAAGACTGCATTACTGTCCAATAATTAAATGGCAAGAGTACAGCTCTCCATGAAATATAATTTTGTTGTCTTACATACAATGGGCTATTGAATTTTTATGGAAGCATTTAGGAGATTTCCTAATAAACTTTTCAACACCTGCTCCATTGCTGCATTTATGATTCTTCATTTTGCACAGTCAAATTTTTAATTCATCCTTAGAGAGATAATTTTAGAACTCATGTGCAATAACATTGTTTACTCTGTTTTTAAAATTATTTTCCTTTCTCTTTTTTTCTTCACTTTCAACATTTATCTCCTTACCATTATATACAGTTAAATTTACTTTTTGGACTGTGCTACACAAACCCAAAAGAGACCAGTTTAGGAATAATTTCCTGCATAACCCTCTCATGGTTTAGCTATAAAGTTGAATGACTTTACAGTCTGTGTCAGGCTATACATCAAGAAATCCTTTTTAAACTGGGATAAAAGTGTGTAAAGGAATTAAATTTACTCACATGAAAAAGGTATGCTGAAATGTCTTCACTCTTAATTTGAGAAGTAAAAGGTTTTGATGGAAAGGACTCACAAGAACTTGTGCAAATTTCACATTGCATTTTGGAAGATGGCAAAAATAACTATATATCTGTTTTGTATACGCTTATGGGAGTAATAAATACCTGAGAAACTTCTCCCTACTTCAAGGAGTCTTTTTCAGGAGCAGATACAATAGAATCCTTAGCAAACTGCATCCTGAAGAAGGAGAGAGTGGTTAGTGAATAACAAGATGTGCGTGGGGGAGGAGACGGTGGCTATTCTTGGAAAGAGATGTTATGTTCCCCCTGTCATTTTCCTATGGTTATTTAGCATATAGGAAGGGGCTGAGTTTGTACTGTTTTGTACAGCATTAATTGTGATCCATAAATTTCTATGTTTAAAACATGACATTTGCTCAAAAAGGCACCCCTGAGTTGTATTGTAATAATAGATAACTGCTTCTTGAGTTATAAAGAAATAACTGAGGGTTTGTTTCTTTCTGCAGCATGATGAGGAATGACATTACTGGATGTGGTGAAACACATTTGTGTGTGAGGGGTTTGGAATGAATCAGTAGGAAGAACTTGGAAATGCTGTGCAATGAGGGCTGGATCAGGGAGTATCCATGAGATTGGTGTTGCTGGGCCTTGAAACAGAAACAAAGACCAAGCAGATGGTAACGAACTTGTGTTGTCTGGTGCTAGTTAAGATTTTCCATGCTGTCTTGGAGAGGGGGAGCTTCCTGGCTATGTGTGTGGATGTAGGTTTTGCTTTACTGTTCTGTATTGGCTTTAAACACTGTTACTTCTTTCCTTTTGGGCATGCTGGTTTGTGGCACCTTAAATATTTGAATACTGAGAGTTCCCACGGTGGATTTCTAAATGCATTTTGAAGTGTTGTAGAAATTGCAGAGGAAACAGCATTGCTGAATCTGGACTTGGTCTGGTAGTGCCAAAACTTCGGAGTTTCCTCTTTGATATCTTATCTGAGAAGGGGTTCTCCAAAAGAGACTCTCCCAAATGTAGGTTAGAGTGTTAGAGCAAGTGAGGATCTGTGGCATTGAAAGTCCCAACAAGAATCTCCCTCCACGATCGGCACAGTCACCTAGAAATTTATTCCATCTATTCCTCCAAGGATCTGCAACTAAATGAATGGGGTCTCATTACAAAAATGTCATACTAAAAATTATCATCACAACATTCATCAAATCATATCAGGTGTTCTTTTTGTGGCACTTGAGCTTATCTCTGGATGACTAAGATAGGATGAAACAAATCCTATCCAAATGATAAGCACTTCAGAGCTTCCTTATCACAGTATTCTCAAGATCAGTAAAGTCCAAAAATTTGTCTTAGGAATGACAAATTCTTTTGATAACCAACACTGAAGTTTAATAGAGCAACACATTTTGTCTTTCCATGTGGACTGTTAGCAAATTAAGAAAATGTTCACCTGAGTGCCAGCTGTAATGACTGTGAATGTATTTGAGCAACCATTGTTGAAAAGACCAGGCTGGGTCATTGTGTGGTAAATTAAACAAAATGTATGGCTAAATATGTGGATTCTTGTTAAGAGCTTTGCTTCTGCCATATTTAGACTTGTTTTGGGAAATGGTTTCTAGATTTTAGATGTGGAGTTTAGACATGGTTTGAGAATCCATGCGTGCCTGCTGAGGCTGTCAAAACCAATTTTCATAGAATCATGGAATGGTTTGAATAGGAAGGGACCTTAAAGCTTCTCCTATTCCAACGCCCTGCATGGGCAGGGATGCTTTCCACTGGACCAGGGTGCTCCAAGCCCTGTCCAGCCTGGCCTTGAGCACTTCCAGGGATGAGGCAGCCACAACTTTTCTGGACAAGCTGTGCCTGGCCCTCACCACCCTCATAGTGAAGAATTTCTCCCTTATTTCTTATCCAAATCTCCTCTTTCAGTTTGAAGCCATTCCCCCTTGTCCTATTACCACCTGCCTTTGTCAAAAGTCCCTCTCCAGCTCTCCTGCAGAGCCCTTTGGGTACTGGAAACTTAAACACTTTTCAAATGCCAGTTAAAAAGTCAGTGTAAATGAAGCTCTTCCTTCTGCAATAACATTGATGTTAATGAAGGAACTGTTAGGAAAAGGCCACTGCAGTATGATCAAAGCTCCTCATGACATGTTTATTAAAGAAGTGATATTTTATTAATGTTTCTCAAGTTCAGCTTGTTATTTTCTATGCTTTTTTATTTTATTTTGCGTCCTATGACTTTGATTACTTTTCAGAATAGCTCTTGTACCCCAAGAATCAACATGTCCTGAGTCTTGGTTTAAGAGGACAATTTCTTATAACATGTTTTCACGTAATAGCTGCAATTTGGGTAGTGTTTATTTCTACACTATTTCAGTAGTTCAAGGATATCAGAACTTCCTGCCAGTGGTTTCTTTCTTGGATGATCTGTCCAAGATCTGTCTTTGGATTTTGTCCCATAGGCAGAGCCGATCTGTCTTTGGATTTTGTCCCATAGGCAGAGCCATAGTTTGGCAGGAAAGCCAAGCACCAGAAATGCTTTAAAATGGGAAACGGTGTGCAAGAAGAGGGACAGCTGTTTGGGCAGCTGTAAAGGAGAGGAAATGCACTGCTTTGACCTGATGGCTTGCAAAAAATTGTAAGGATTGCAAATTAAAAGTAGCCTCTATTTTCAAAATGGTCTGGAATCCTGCTTGTCTTTCCCACCGATGTTTTGCATTCAGATCTCCAAAGTTTTTTTTTTTTTTCCCCATTAGGGCAGTATTCTGTTTTAACGAAATAACTTTAATGTTTGAAGAAACAAAACTGTGGAAAAAAAATGACACAGAGAACAGTGTCTTGGCTGTGGGTCACAAGAAGTATCTGCATGTAGCTTTCCCTCAGAAAAAAAGTGCATGAAAGTGCGTCTACTTATCTTCACAATGAGACTGGGCGAACTCAGCCCACAGGCAGCTGGATCCAAACCCTCCTGACCTGAGGCATGTGACAAGTACCACCAAGAGATTACTGAAGCCCAGATCATTTTTCCTTGCAAATAGCTCTATACAGAAATGCAAAACTTCTGCAGAGATAATGGGAAAAGCATCTTATTCCCAATTTTGACAAAATATTTATTCATGTAATAAATTATGTGCAATATGTTGTCTTTTGGAGGAAGTGGAAAATGTTGAGTAGATTTAATTTTGCTGCAACTATTTCATGCGTTAATTGCTCTACATAAATTTCCTACCTTAAAATGTCAGAATTACTCAAGAAAATATTAGCGAGATCAATGTAATTTAAGGTGATTACCTTTGTGAACTGTGAAAAGCTAATTAACCCCAGGAAGAAGTAATGTTTTTTGTTGCTTATGTGTACAAATCCTGCTTAGCTGTGTTATAACTTTTTATAATTCGTTCTTGTACTGCTGTGTTTATAGAAATATATTGATTTGTAGGATTTGTTTTACTGTGTTGGATGGAAGTGTAATGAAAGAGCAATTTTAGGCATGATTCAAAGCCTCCTAAAATCAATATGGATCTTCCTATTGACTTTAGCGGGCTTTGAATCATCTTAAAAAATGAGGTAATACAAAAAGTTTTGTTTCAGACTGTATTCATAGACAGACTTTCAGCGTGTTCTCTGCTAATCCATTATTTTCAAAATTGCCAAGGTTACTTTTCTGCTGGAAGTGACCAGTTGCACGGCTCCTTTGTTAGTTTCTAAGGTTAGATTAGCCTCCCACCCCAAAGTGTTTGAAAACTGGGCCGGTGTGAAAACACTGCTTGAAAGTATTTCTCATTTTGAATCCAAAGAGCTAAGAGCAGGATTTATAGACATAACTGTAAAGGGAAATGAGAGTTGGCTTCTCGACTCTGAAATAGTAGGATGAAGAGCAAAATAGTGTCTCCTATTCTTAAAAGAAAATATAAACTGTTTTGTTTCATTAGACCACTGGTCTATCTGGTTTATCTTTGATGCCTCAGAAAAAACATGTGTAATGGGCAAGCATTCGATAATATCCTTTCCTAACCTTAGGCATACAGTGCCAGGCATCCACTTTCTAGTGTGACGGCTGATGTGGCAGTCTTATAAATTATTCTTCTAGATAGTCTAATCACAGACATCTTTTAATCCTGCCTGCTTTCCTGTCTCTGTAATAGCTTGTGACATTGAGGAATGCAATCAATTTACATACAACTTGAATGCACCGCTAGGAAGGAATGGAGGAGGTTAATAGAAAACTCTCTTTGCTGCAATAAGATTTTTCTTGTGTGAAGCTGAATAATCATGACCTAATTAAGTGAAAAGGAGGTGACTGCTCCTTTTTTTT